>JAJJWW010014015.1:0-68790 GCA_023531295.1 Papaver armeniacum | reverse complement strand
TGTGCATGTTAAGGCAAAGGGAATGAATACTAACATTGGCAAAAGCAACTGAGAGTATTTTGGATTAACACAGAGGAAAAGTGATAGCTGTTATGTTTATTTGGACTGATTGGGATCAAGAGTTAACACTAAGCTACAGAATGCAATTATCCTAAGAAGTAACTACCTAACTGAATAAAATTACAGCTAGAAATGCAAGAGCAAGATGCAGGGATATGATGCATGTGACTATGACTACGCCTAACTTATGCTAATGATGCAGTTTATGTGAATGTAACTACAGAAGAGTTGTGCTAAATGAGTTAAGCTACAGATGTAATCAAGAGTAGAAGGTAAGCTACAAATGAGCTAAACAAAAGAACAAAAAGGAAAACTACAGATCCAACAATGCAGCAATACACTAAGAGAATGCACAATGTAGCAATTCACAGAGAATTTCACAGGAGTGGTGCACAGAGTAATGCATGCATAAGCTCAGAGCTTGTTGTGTCAACTCACTCAGTTGACTTCAACAGTCTCAGTTAATGTCAAATGAGTTTGACAAGATATGCAGTGCAGCTGAAATGAAACAATGGTGATAAGCCAAGTCAGATACTAAATGCAATGCACAGATGAGGATGTAGATATGCAAATATGCAGTTAAGATTAACTAAAATGCACTGATGTAGTTAACAATATGCAAAGGATGAAAACTACAGCTAAGTTACACTAGTACATGGATAAAAGTAATACTTCAAAGCAAGTATGTACAAGGTGAAATGCAATTCAGTAAAGACAGGCCAACAATCAACACAGCACACGCCAAGTCCCCGGCAGCGGCGCCAAAAACTTGGTAGGCTTGGTAAGTGGTTTGTTTTTATGCCTACTTGTTAAACCGCAAGTGCACGGTGTCTACAATGCAGAACTGGGCAAATACGGGTCGATCCACCATGCTTATGTTGATCTATGGCTTTACTTAAACTGATTTCTATGAAATGTAACACAAATATGGGGCTCTTGGTGTCGATACACGACTGAGTTGGAGTTGTGACTCTAAACTAAGGCAGTGACAATATGGAAAGCACTAGGGTGGTGAATCCACCTCTATTCTCATGTGCAGGCAATCTAACTTAAGCCATATTTTTGAGCTTTCCCATGAAAGTCTAAACTAGATGTTTATTAACTAATTTTGCTAACTAACCCCTAGTATGAGTCGTGTCTTCTTACAAGACTGACTCATCACGGGCTCATAAGCTTCATTGGTTAACTACTAATCATACACAATATCACATAGCAAGAATAAAACCTAATGTAAATATGCTTGACATGAAAATCAGGGGTTTCATCAACACCCTGGTAAACTAAATTAGAACAATAAAGCAATTCAAACACAAATAAACTAAGCTTGTGCTCTGTCTATCCCAGGCATAACTCAAACATCCTCACCTCAGTTCTATTTATACATGCAACTCCAAACCCTAATTTTCTTCAAATTGGAAAAGAAAACAAGAGAATACCCTCTCACCCACGTCGCCGAATCGTGCTCTCTTCTCGCGCAATTCGTCTCAGAGCTCCATCCATGGGCTGTTGTACAAACCCTAGTTCTAGTTATCTCTAATTTAGCTTCTAGGGTTATGGAGAAGCTAAAAGAGAGATAGCTCGACCTAGAGGGGAGGTGAAGGTGGCTGAGGCGGCTGCTGTGGTGACAAGATATGGAGATGGTGCGGCTCTGCCATTTTTGGTCGGGAGAGAAAGGTATGGTTTTCTCTGGGGTTACATCGGGTGAAGAGAGAGGAGAAGAAGAAGAGAAATGGGAATTCGGTCGATCGGTTAAGGGGTTGATATAGGTGTATGTGGTGTGAAGCGGGCACAGCAAAAGGGTCGATGGGAAGGTTGGAGCGACCGTAGGATGCATAGGAAGGAGATCTCAACGGCTCAGGGCGATGTGCGGTTTTGGTGTGGAGCGGGAGTATCAAGAGATGATGTGAAGGAGTGCAGCGAGCGTTGGATGCAGATGGGCGAGATCTCACGGTTCGGAAGAGACGGGCTCGGATCCGGGTCGTGGGTCAAGTCTTGGATAGCTCTAGCCCATGTCTTGTAGATGGGTTGCTCCTTGTTGGGTTGCAACTGATGCGCGCGCGGGCTTTGGCTTCCTGCTCCATAGACTCATGTCTCCAATTTTCTGCTCTTTTGACTCCTCAACTTCTCCGAACTTTATTTACTACCTAAAACACAAAATTAATTAGTACAAATATTTATTCTTGAAAACAAAGAAAATACAGAATCTGGGATAATATTTGATTTCTGAGCACAAAGGATGAGTAAAATGCCAATAAATAGATGTAGAAATATGCAATATTTGGCACTCATCATATCTCGAAAATGCATAAGATTTCTCTTAGAATTTTTCATTATATGAACCATGGCTATTGTGTTCCTGAAAAATATGGGATCTTAATATATTTTGGAAAACCTTTCAAAGTATATATATGTACATTTTCTAATTCAATACTGTCAATGTATCGCTATCTAGGATGCGATTTTGGAAAATATGTATTCCTACAAGGAATGAGTTTTCAGTTAATAATTCTACTAACAATGGATTGCTTCATAAACCTCACAACTGTTTTAATGAAGCAAGTGATCTTCTGAAATGTTACCGTGTTTATGATTCTGATGGTATATCTAACAAATATCATATTTTGTTTAAATTTTCCTCTGTATACTCTAGTAAAAAATGCTTGAGTAAACTTCAAGTGATATTATCAAATTCTGGTAATAAAAGAGTAAACAGACTTTTGGACAAAAACATGGAATCAATCCGAAATAAAGATCCAGTCCATGAAAAAACGATTTTCCAAAAGCAAGACCTAGATATAAAATCAAAATTGTTTCCCCACAAGTCTCGGTTTCCGATTTTGATTAGATTTCCTAAAACTAGTTATTTCCGGTCTTCAAAATCAATTCTTCCTATAAAAGATAACCTCTTGTTATGTGTTCAAACATACCGGGGAAGATTGGTCAAAACCGTAACTAGGGTTTTTCATATTTTCGCAAGTATGAGAAAAAGGAAATCAATAACCAAATCCGCTAATAATCGGATCAGAAAGGATGATCTTGATAGGATCATATTGCCTAACAGTATTGATGACAAACATGAACTTACTCGTTTTGTTGACAGCTCATGTTTTAGGAAATACGAAACACTCAAGGGAATGGAGTTTACTACTGAAAAGAAATTCGATCCAGATGTCCAAGATAAGGATTATATGAAGTTTGTTCAAGATCGAAACTGGGAAAAACTTTTTGGTAAGAGTTTTTTATGCAAATATTCATAATGTTGATCATAAAAATCTTACTTTTGTTACTCTTGTTGGTCGAGGACTCTACTATGTTGATCGTAAGACAATCTCTAATGCTACTGAGTACAATGTGGAATGTAATCACTTGATTACTGGAGTTGAAATTGAGCACGGTACCATTTCAACACAGCTCACTGGAAGATCAACATAGTGGGAAAATGGTCGACTACCAACAAAAGATATACCCTTCCACCTAAGGGTATTCGGTAAACTTGCTTTAGCTACCCTATTTGCAAGCACTAGAGATTCATCAGTTTGGGACAAAGATTTTGCAGAATTTGTTTATTTTTTGTTAAAAGGAGATTCTCAAATTGATATATGTGGAATCATTGTCAGTCAAATGATAAAAATCTCAGATTATATTGCTTCCTCAGGAATAAAGAGGCATATAGGCTTTCCCTGTATAATTACAGAGATTTGCGAATTCATCGCGGGAGATGACTTCGATGACATGAGAAGCATTATGGTTGTCTCTAATAAGACTATATGTCAAATGATTGGAGGACAATCCAGTAATAAAATGGTTGTTAAAAGAATTTCATCAAATTACAACAACAAGTCTCTTCTAGTTCATCTTGAAAATCTTGGTAAACAACTTGACTGTCTTGAGAAACAGCTGGGCTTTGCTGCTCGAAAAGATCCAGAAACTCTTAAAAGAATTCAAAAAATTGAATCAGAGTTTTGGAACCAAGAATCGAAAATTGAAGAAGAGCGACAAAATGTACTTGATCCCAAGGAATGTTCTTCCCAATGATTGAGTTACAAAGAGAAAAAATAGACATTATTTTTGATTTATTTCAATAAAGTCTATTTATGAATAAAACTATTATTATGAATAAAAAAATTTGATTTATAATTTTTCTTGTGATAGTTTTTGATTTACATAGCATGTGCTTTATGTTATTGCTACGTATGTTTTATGGGATGTTTGATTTCGGTTTTACTACCTTGATATTCGATCTCATAATGTTGTGAACCCTTATGGTTTGGGTGACTTTTTGATTTAGCAGGATTCAGTTCTAGCCCATGTTGGTAGGCTTTATCAAAGGATCATGAGGGGTTTTGATAGAAACAATATGTGAAAAAGTCACAATATGTTGAATAGTTTGGTTTAGCATAAAAGCATATGTGTTTCGGGGTTCCAACTTTTGCTTGCAATAGTTAAAAACCGGTTTTCAACCTTTCTCTGATAAAGGTTGGTTATTGTTATTCTTTTGTTTTGCATAAGGATGACAACATAATGATATTTCAATATCAATTCTCCCTGGAAGAAGATGCAAACATATTGGAGAAGAGGATGCAAAATTTGAGGTAACGAGTTTGTTAGTTAATCGTTTTCTTGTTTAAGAAAAGCCTAATTTTAAATCATATATTTATTGCTTTTCCTTAACAAAATTTCGGTACAATTGATGTTTTATTCCATTATGTGTGTGTGATTCAATTGGTTCCGATTAAGAAAAACTATTGTTATCTTGCTTTATTTTTTGGTATCAATCATTTAGGCTTACAAAATTTCGGTGCAATTGCGGTGCTTTAATGTCTATGTTGTTTCAATTGCTTCCGGTTGAGGTGAATAATTATGCAAGTTGATTTATTTGGTTTGTATGAATTGTTTATGGCTTAACGAAAGAAAAGGTTTACGGGATGAATTGTTTAGTCCAATTCGATTCCGGATAATAGAAACTAAGTTAATTCTGATCTTAGTTAGACTTATCAAAGTGGAGATTTCGGTTATTCAAGTCTAATCGAATGCCTTAACAAGAAATGCTAGTTAATTAACCTAGTACTTGTCTTGTTTAAAAGTTAATGGTCTAAGTTATATGGATAATTAGAACCTGATGAGAAAAATAGAGTTATCTTTATTTTGGTCTTATCGAACAAGCGATTATATTTGTACAATCGGTTTAGCAAAGGAACTAAGGTGCTTAGTCGATTTTTTTGTTTGTTAAACTATTTGGGAAAATTGCTTTGGGCAATTGTTTCCTTGGTAACACATCAAAACAAAATTACTTTGTAGTTTCGGTTTTGATATTGGTTATCAAAAATGGTGTGTGGAACCCTCGTGTTTAACTCTATAGGTTGCAAGTCTATTGAGATTTGTAAGATCCTTTCGGTTTGTCCTCTATTTTTCGTTTCTTTGTCATTTTGTGACAAAAAGGGGGAGAAATATATGGAGTAAACAAGTGATGCTGGTATTGATTTATATTGATTGGTATCACTAATGAAAAGGACATTGGTGCTTAAACGTTTATCTAATGAAAGAGTGTAGATGGGGAAAATGATTTGTTGGTTTTACGGAATTGAGGAGACGTCCGTGTGGAGACTCCTTGAACCGAGCAAAATGTTGAACCTCACACACTGCAAGAAGGGAGTGTTTAAGTTCGAGAGATCAATCTGTAGGACTCCGGCCTAAACCAAGAACAATGGCCATTCCAGAGTCAATTCGGTCACAAGAGAGGATGGGTTGATCTGTAGGAGGGAAGCTGAGAAATGTGTGAGATCAATGGTGATCTGAGATTGTAGGTGTGTTGTGAATTCAGCGTAAGAACGCACTGAATGATTGAATTTTGCTCAATTGAGAGTGAATGCTCAGACAATGAGTTCGTGTAGACGAAAGATTGTCTGTATGAACTTGCCGAGAATTCCTTGTTTAGACTAATGTTCGAGTGTTCCAATCTTGTTCTTTCAATCAGGATTCAGAGACATTTTATAATGCCGGAGTTGAAAACACCATGATCCCATAAAGTGTGACAGTTTGCTTGGAATCAGAGAGTGGGGAAGTGGGAAATCGTGTTAAAACCAGTTGCTCATCGTGCAGAGACTTGGTTAATTTTTCACCCACTACTTTGCTGACTCTTCCAACTGATTGCACGACTTGCTCACATTCTCATCGTGGGTGAACACACGTGCCGTAGACCGCCAGACCAAAACCCTAGTTAATATCCCCCCGTGTGACACGATTGATATCTCGTGATTGTGGAGTCAATTCTTGACTTTGTGGGACGATGAGTCCATGTATTGTTGAATTGAACATGTTTTGCAAATGTTCGAAATTCATGAATCGAATATGTCCGCGAGACGAGGTATTATTATGTTTATTACCTAAGACGAGCAAACCGTGTTGTCTTTGAATTGTCGAATAATATTGATAGTTGAACCAATATTCTTGAATCCGAGCAAATATTGCTTGGTTCGAGCAAATATTGCTAGTCCGAGAATATTGCTAGTTTGACCAAATATTGCCGGTTTGAGCAAATATTGCTCGTTTGATGAATTGTTGGTAGCAAGACCAAATAAAATATTAATTTAAGATACTGACTGTTGGGTCGAGTAAAATAAATAAAAATGTTGATCATGGAATCAACATAAAATTATCAAAGTATTTGAATCTGCTCAGAATCATGTTTTTGCAAAGCTCTGGATTCAAAACCCTAATTTTACTGAAATGATGATTTATTGCAAATCAATCTGCAGAGTGAAGTATGGACCGGCTACATGGGATGACGAGTCCACCATGTACACCCATATGCTCGAATGAGCAAAATACCGAAGTCTCTTGAGGACCAGTTGGTGAAAGAATGATTAAATGCTGGTTTAATAATTTATTGAAATAATGCTCGTGTGAGCGACAAATAATAAAACCTAGCCATGAAGAGATGAGGAACCGACCAAGAGGTCATGGGAACGACTCTTGGTGGCCGTGGGACCAATGGATGGTCGTTTAAGCAAACTTCTGATTGTTTGGAAAGAGTTTGAACCTAATATGAGCAACTGAACAAATTAGGTTAAAATCATTAAAATATATGAGACCGGCTGTTTGCAAGCCCTAGGGTCACCCTTGGTCGGTCAAGGGGATGTGCCCGTGTCACCATGACGTTCATGTCTCAGTCCTGAGAGTTTCGATATTTTCTGGTGCGCGTTTGAGCAACATTCTGAGAAAATATGCAGAATCCAGGGTTTTGCTAAAACTAGGAAAAATACATGAGATGATGAAAAATAATAAATAAAACAGGGAATTGCAAGGTGTGGGACCGACCACGGCTACGTCATGGCTGGCCGGTTGAAAAGCACGGTCCCACACTTTCCCAGTTATATGTAATTTTATGTACTTTCTCTGATTTGAGGGAAATTCCATGAAACTGGAGATTTTTATGAAATTAGGGAACTTCCATGAGATGAGGGAGATAAAATAATAATAATAAAATAGGGAATGATGGAGTGTGGGACCGGAAATGTCCAAGGCATGGCCGGCCGGCCAACGGGCACGGTCCCAGGGCACTCTTCCCAATTTTATGGAATTTTTCATGATTTTGGGGAATTTTCATAAAATCAAAGAGATTTGTTGAAACCAAGGTATTTTGTTGAAATCAGGGAGTTTTCATGGAATCAGGAAAATAAAACAACAAACAATAATAAAATAATAATCTTGTGGGACCGGCTAGGGAACGGCCGGCCGGTTAGAGCCCGGTCCCACGAGTTTTCCTAATTTTATAATATTTTTCATGATTTTAGAGAAAATTCATAAAATTAGGAAATTTTCATGGTTTTAGGGAAAATTCATGAAATCAGGGAATTTTCATAATTTGAGAGAAATAATAAAATAATGGGGACGTGAGGTGTGGTACCGTCCACGGCTAGGGCATGGCCAGCCGGCTCGTGCTTGGTCCCGCGACATCTTTCCCTAATTTTATTATTTCTTTGATAAAATCATGAGATTAGAGAATTTCCTTCAAACGAAGGAGATTTGCTCGAACGAGAGAATTTTCACGAGATCAGGGAAAAATAATAAAATATGACAAAATATAAAATTGGGCGCGGGACTGGTCACGACATGACCGACCAGCTGATGAGCCTGGTCCCCAGGCGCCTTTGCTAATATTTTATTATTATTATTTTTCCTTCCTATTTTGCATAGGTTCATCGTTCATTCATATTTTGAAATGCTCGTTTGCGCATTCAAATGCTGGTCTGTGCATTATTGCCAAGTACACTTGCACCATTTTAGTCAGGGCTTATTCGATACTCAGATGCCTGTCTCGTTGAATATTTATCACTAACCCATGGAATTCTACTGGGAAGAACAACGAATTGAAATGACAAAATATAACGAAGAATCGTAGAATATTGCTGGATATTCAGGCGATTAGAGATAATTAACTGATGGCTCTATACTAGCAGTTATTCCTATCTAGGAGCATTAATTATCTGAGGGTTGAGCAATATGAACTTGCTGGAGTGTCATATTCCTCTTGTATAGTCAGGGAAAACATGGTTGCATCCTGAAGACGTAATTGCTCCATACTAGCAGACATGCTGTCTAGGAGCCGTCCAATCTTGCGATTCTATAAAATATGAGATGTGTCGTGGTCTCAGCTGGGAGACTACACATCTACATCTTCTCTGAGAGACTTTCTCGATTAGAGGTTTTATGGCATGAGCTTTCACCCTTAGAGACATGAGTCTCAATACTCATCTGATTGCTTGGATCCTGAGAGTAATTACCGAAATTGCTCGATATTCATGAGATGTGCCGTGGCCTCACTGGGAGACTACACATCTACATATACTCGAGAGACAAACCTTCTCAATCGAGATTTATGGCATGAGCTTTCATTCTTTAATGAGAGACATGGGCCTCAATACTCATCCGATTGCCGGATCCGGAGTATAGTTTTACAATTTTACCCTTTGTCGAAAATCCACCATCTACATTAAGTCCCCTTCTTAGTGAGGAACAGTCATGTTCCTCGGTCAACATTGAATGGTGATTTTCCAGGTACAAACAGAAATAAGTAATTAAACTTAGTCATAAGATACGACATTACCGGATTTCGACTGAATGAGCAAACCATGGTTTGAGCGGAAACCCTAGTGGCATAATAGAGCATCATCCAGTGAGCATAAATTAGTGTAGAACCGCTGATTCGATGGTGGAACCTTGGTCGGTTTAGGATTCAAGGGCCGGGCCCGAAAAGAAATCCTTGTTTTAGGAATAGACGCTCGTTCTTTCGTTAGTTTAAGGAACAAACAAAATAGACCTGAGTCTAATGATAAAAAATTTGTCTATGAGCTTTCACGAAAACAAAATTTTATTTTTTAAATACGTGAGATTTCACAAAGTGGAATAAACTCTCGTTTCAAAGGTGGATGCTCGTACGAGAGAAATTTTTTTTTGAACAGACGTGCGTCTGTTAGTAATAAAATTTTGTTTATGAGCTTTCATGAAATTTTTTATCTTCGAGCTTTCGGAAATCTTTGAAAATATACTCTCGCTTCAAAGACAGATGCTCGTGCGAGGGAGCAAAAAATATATAGATATATTTTTCAAATTTACGTGAGTTTCACGTTAAATATATATATTTAGTAAAATCAATGTTTTGATTTTGAACAACTGTTGAAAATAGACAATCATACATGATGAAATAATGTCTGTATGTGAGTTTTCACAATTGTAGAATGGACGTCTGTCCAATTTTGAAAACCAGTGAATGTTCACATAGTAAAAATTTACATGGGTTTTTCACGGTTTTATGAAAATCAAGTCATGAGTTTGAATAATGAATTTTGTTCGTCTTTGCAGGTTTGAAGGAGCGAACGAATTCTCGAGATTGTAATCACTACAGCTAGTGAAATTGTAAATAGGTAAGAGTTGGATGGTTACCATTTTTGTAGATTCTGTTGTGAGCACATTTATTCCATGATTCATTGTTCTGTCGAAGCCTGTGCTTTGTATGAACGATGTGTTGAAGTAGCCACTTTGCGAGAATGACTGACTCCCATGATGATACTTAGAAAGATGGTGTTTCCAGAGATAACATCTCTACGGACGAAACTTTAAGAAATGGTACTTCTGGAACCTCTGGGTGATGGTGAGAGATCCTTCATATTTCATTAGCTTTACCATAGGATGATCGTGTAGTGAGATCCTGGATCAATGTGGACTCCACAGAAATGGAAGAAAGTCTACGGGAGCGGAGAACCCAGAAGTAAGGACTACAGGATGTTAGCAAATGACGTGTACTCCCCAGCCGTTTCTTTGGTGAGTTGTTAGCGCTCCTTGTGTCATGACTTTGCACGTGCAATTAGGATCATGAGACCAAGGTTTGTTATTTCTTTTCAGGCTTTTGCTCCATCGATTGACGGTCTTCAACTTGTTCCCGGACAAACAATTCATGAATCCAGCACTGATGAAGAAGTCGATGTAAGTATCCTTTTTCGTGCAGGTGATCGTGGCATCTCCTTAAATGAAATAATAATAATTGTTGTTGATGAATTCAAGAAGAAATCATTGTAGATAAGCATCATGTTGATGAAGCATGCTCTTCTTTGTGATATGGGAATATGGAGAATTCCCGAAATCCCAAACCGAATGGAGATAGCGGCGTTGCCAATGGAGATTCCGGCATTGCCAAGCCTTCAAATGATTTAGAGACTCCCCTAGTAAGTATATCTCCTCAGCATTTTAGCAAAAACACCGTAGAATCTTCGTTTGAAGTCGTATTTTCGCGATCTTCATATGTATCTTCAAGCCCAGAAAATTTCCAAGGTTTTTTTAAAGAAGATTTTTGAGTTTTGAGCATGTTTAGGGCCCGAAAAGGCGAAACAGTAAACTTCCAGGATACTTTCACAACTTTTTCAGATTGTATGTTGTCCAATGTTTTGGCCAAATATCCTTGCTTGTTTCTTTAATTGCTTTGAATTTCGGATATGTTGTAGAGGACAATCATACGAAGAGAATGATATATGACCCATCCCTAGATTCTTCACCAATTGCTCCCAGCTCGTCGGTTTGTACAGGACAATGTAAAATCATCTCAGACAAGCTTGCTGTAAAACACTCATGTTGTGCTTTTAGACCATTCGCTTGTGTCTTGAACGGTTGTTGAAGGATTTAATGTCATTGATTCATTCGATATCAGGACCCTTTGATTGATACATGAGCATGGTGCTTGCAGTGTCATCTTGTTTCTGTCAGTCGTAGAAACATCACTTCTGAAACCCTGGTCACGGGACCATAACTGAGGTTGCTCTCAAGAGAGGATGATGTAATGACCATGGTGGCATGTCCCGGTGGTAGCATTCCTTTTGCGATGATTGACTAGCACTAGAGATCCCGGAACCACGAGTGTTGGACTGTGAAATTGATCGTCATGATCAATGGACCGTCAGTCCCCAGTATTTTGTTGAATCTCTCTCTTTCATTTTCCCTTCTTCTGGCAGGACCTAGATAGAGGATCCGGGTAGAAAAATTGATGTAAATACCCAGGTGGTCGAAGTTGGAGGTACCTTGATGAAGGACTTAGCGAAAAGACCTGGTGGACACCGATTGACTGTGGAAGTTATGAATCCCGTCTAAGAATTATTGTTGTATGCTCAGGAAGCTGTAGGAACCTCATACGACGTCAGAATATGATGCTTGACCCCAATTTTTGAAGCTAAGAGACTGAGTTGTCACATGAGAAAAGAATCACTCAATTCGGAGTTGTAGAGGTCAGCCAACGAAGCGTGCACATTTGTCATTTGTAATCCCGTACAGAATTTTCAGACTTCATAAACCTGGCTGTAAAGGCCATATCTTTCAGCTCGTATGTCCGATTAATGCGCCCTTTTGATATGTTGTATAAGAGACATAGAGGAACATATTTTGTTGAGGAAGCATTGTCCCATTCCTCACCTATTGGTACGTTTTTGCAAACCCATGGCCTGAAGTGTGTTGTATCTCATTTGTAGAGGTGATGAGAACATCTTGTAGAAGACTTTGGATTATGCCCACCAGTCGTGCCAGCTTTGGGAAGACTTTCATGTGAGCATGTTATCAGGTCTACACATCTTGATATGAATCATCGGTTCTTAGAAAAGTCCACTTCATGTGTAACACTTCAGAGAATGATTAGTTGATGAAGCTCTGAGGATGTTGCTCCTGAGACCGTTGTTGGTGCTGAGACCATGAATGATTACGCTCCAGAGATCCTTGTCGATGCTGAAATCATGGATGGTGTTCCTCTAGAGATTATTGTTGATGCTGATACCATGGTTGAAGTTTCTCCAAAGATCGAAAAGGCTAGAACCATGATTATAGATATAATCTTTGCTCCTTCATCCAGTGAGCCTTTTACATTCACGAACTAGTTGATGAGTTGAGTGTCGCTAAGATGAAGGTGTACTGAGAATTCAACCTTAATGCTCCTAAAAGCATAACTTTACCAAGAACTGGCTTTGTCAGTGAGTCTATGTTGTTGCGGTAGATAGCATCAGCAGTTTTCATACTGGATGTGATTGGTGAAGAGAGAAAGTTACTCAATCATGCAGGGGCTTGTGATGTAGAGAAATCCCGTTGATGAAGTTTCATGTAATCACCTCAGGTTCCCCAGTATATGTTGAAGGAGTTAGTGCCATCCATGTATGAATGATGTTGCATATGCTTCAGAAATCTTATCATGGGATAATGAAGACTTATCGATTGTAGTTTAGCTACTTTGATCGTGCTGGTGTTGAATCAATGTGTCATCGTTGAGATATTTGTGTTGTACTCTTTGATTGGGAGTACAATTTGATGGCTTCTTAGATGCTTGAACGTTTAAGAGTATATTCCTTAAGCATCGAATGTCTTAGGGGTTTGATCATCTCGGCCCTGGAGTATCTTCTGTTGATTCAGCATCCCTTTCGTTGCGGTAGTGGGATTCGACACTTGTGAAGACATCAGAGCTTTTTGATTTTGTGGAATACATGGACTTTCAGGAGAAATGCCCAAAGTGTTTTTTGTCATGTTTGGACATGAGTAATGAATGTTTCATTGCTTGATTTGGATAAACGTTAGATTTAACCACTTGGTAAAATACTAATGCGGTGAAGCTACCATTCATAACGTCTTGTAGAGTTGCTAGCATAATTAAGTCCCCATGCTAGGATAGCATGTGGGGAAATAAATGACATAGACATGGAATGAGACTTGCCTGAGTGCGAACCTCTTGATGAATGTCTATGCATCTTTTGCAGGTTCTTGCTTCAACCTCATTAAAGTTTGAAATTCCTCAAAGTACTTTGATGATGGAATGTTCGTCAAATCTTCTGGATCAGAACTTTCTTCATTGGAGAGATGTGTAACAAAAGGCGCTTTGTAAGTACCCATCTTTTCAGCGTGGATCCACGCTCATCTGAAGGACATGTCATATCCTGGATCTTCCTGATTATGTGAAACTTGGTTTCTCCCGGGTTGAACTTATGTTCACTTTGAGAGTGATGTAGCCATAAGTATTTCCGAGCGCTCCTTCAAGGTCTCTGATTGAGATGGGAGCATGAGTAGCTTCTTGTCAAGTGATGCATGTGGATCCGATGGTTTTCAGTGGAATGTTGTTGATGGCGGTGCCAGCATCGATCAACGTTCTTCCGAATTCGTTTCTTCTGACTGTGGTAAGTAGTCCCCAGTCGTACATCTCTTGGTCTATGGCTGGAGGCTCAAGAATTATTTCCGGAATGGACTTCTTGACACGATGTGGTTCATGTTGTGAACATGTCTCTCCTTTGTGCCTTCGACAGATAGAGCAATTCACGTTCGACCAAGGATTAAACCGCCTTTTTGATAGGTTATTCAGAGAGTGTAAAGGTTCTGACTGGGAGAGGATTCTTGTGTACTCCTTCAGTCCCCAGTTGAAGCTATTGTGGATCAACCTTCTCTTTGAAAATGTGCTTCAAAACTGCAGCATCGCTTGTGGGATGATTGACGAACCCGTGGAAGCGGCGAATCCGAGGACTTTCCATGTTTCTTTCTTGACATATGTCAACTTGATTGCACCATCTTGGACCCGGACATCCAGGAGTTCGATCACCTTTTCAATGGAAAAAGGAAAGTCAGGTGCTTCTTGATCAAGAACTCTTGTGTGTTGGTCAGAGGCTTGTGCATCTTGCTTATCCTTGCTTTGTGCTTTTAAAGGAGCTGAGGTATGCTTGCGCGGCAGTTTGGATTTCCGTTTGTTCCCTTCTGCAATAGTGTTTGTGGAAGGCTGGAGGTTTTACTGCTTCTTGATCAGACGTCTGCTACTTCGAGTGTCTCACGGTTCTTCATAGCTTTTGTTCTTTTCGATGAAAGCGGGCGCGATGAGTTGCCGATCTCTTCGCCGCTTCATGAAGCTCTGAGAAGGTCTGGAAACGAAGATTTTCCAATAAATCTCTGTAGACCGGGATCATGTCGTTGATACACAAGTCTACCAGTTGCTGCTCCGTGACGTTTGGATCATGACAGTTCAGGGCCTGGACTCTGAATCTTTTTACGTAGTCATTGGGATGTTCATTGTTCCTTTGAAACATTCTTCCAAGATCAGAGAGAGTAATTTGCTCTGACACAAAGAAGTAATTTCTGTATAAGAAGTTAATCATTTCTCCCCAATTGTTGATAGTTCCTGGTGCGATGTTGTTGTACCAGGTGTATGCCCTTTTGGAAGAGGAATCCTTTGCGTAGCAGCAGGGTACGGAGGGTGGTGACGATGGACATGTGATGTCTTGTATTTTTCACGGTTCTCCAAGATGCGTTCCAAATCTTCCCGAGTAATGAAATTTGATGATTCCTTTGTTGATGGATCGTCTGCAGCTTTGCGGACTTTGTTGCCATCCACTGTATGAATTGAAACTACTTCTGGATTAGCATCGGGAGATGTATCTTTTTCTTTTCCCTTTCCTTGAGTCTTCTCTGACATCTTGTCAGTAATATTTTTGAGATAATTACACAGCTCCTTCATGTAGCAGCCCATGTCAGTCTGATTCTTGGCAAGAGTCTCTTGCACTTTGATGAGATCAGCAATGGTAGGTGATGGGTTTCCTCTGACTTCTTCAGGGTGTCATATGGATAGAGTATGACCTCTCGTGTTAGTGTGAGGAGGAGTAATATCACCACCACCAGTGTTAGAGGCTGGATTTTTTCCGGAATATCCTTATTATTGTTGTTGTTGCTAGTGCTAGCGTCGTTTGCATTGGAACCTGTAACTAACCCAGACCTAAGACCAGCCATCTTGTAAAACCGCGAGATTGCAACCGAGAGATTAATCTCCCACTGTGGTCGCCAATCTGTAGATGGGGAAAAACGATTTGCTGGTTTTACGGAATTGAGGAGACGTCCGTGTGGAGACTCCTTGAACCGAGCGAAATGTTGAACCTCACATAGATGCACTGCAAGAAAGGAGTGCTTTAAGTTCGAGATATCAATTTTTAGGACTCTGGCCTAAACCAAGAACAATGGTCGTTCCAGAGTCAATTCGGTCACAAGAGAGGATGGGTTGATCTGTAGGAGGGAAGATAAGAAATGTGTGAGATCAATGGTGATCTGAGATTGTAGATGTGTTGTAAATTCAGCGTAAGAACGCTCTGAATGATTGAATTTTGCTTAATTAAGAGTGAATGCTCAGACGATGAGTTCGTGTAGACGAAAGATTGTCTGTATGAACTTGCCGAGAATTCCTTGTTTAGACGAATGTTCGAGTGTTCCAATCTTGTTCTTTCAATCAGGATTCAGAGACATTTTATAATGCAGGAGTTGAAAACACCATGATCCCATGAAGTGTGACAGTTTGCTTGGAATCAGAGAGTGGGGAAGTGTGAAATCGTGTTAAAACCAGTTGCTCATCGTGCAGAGACTTGGTTAATTTTCCACCCACTACTTTGCTGACTCTCCAAACTGATTGTACGACTTGCTCACATTCTCATCGTGGGTGAACACACGTGCCGTAGACCGCCAGACCAAAACTAGTTAATATCCCCCCATGTGACACGATTGATATCTCGTGATTGTGGAGTCAGTTGCTGACTTTGTGGGACGAAGAGTCCATGTATTGTTGAATTGAACATGTTTTGTCAATATTCTGAAATTCATTAATTGAATATGTCTGCTGAGACGAGGTATTATTATGTTGATTACCTAAGACGAGCAAACTGTGTTGCTGAATTATCGAATAATATTGATAGTTGAACCAATATTCTTGAATCTGAGCAAATATTGCTGGTTCGAGCAAATATTGCTAGTCTGAGGAATATTGCTAGTTTGAGCAAATATTGTCGGTTTGAGCAAATATTGCTCGTTTGATGAATTGTTGGTAGCAGGACCAAATAAAATATTAATTTAAGATACTGACTGCTGGGTCGAGTAAAATAAATAAAAATTTTGATCATGGAATCAACATAAAATTATCAAAGTATTTGAATCTGCTCAGAATCATGTTTCTGCAAAGCTCTGGATTCAAAACCCTAATTTTACTGAAATGATGATTTATTGCAAATCAATTTGCAGAGTGAAGCAGGTACTGGCTACATGGGATGACGAGTCCACCATGTACGCCCAGATGCTCGAATGAGCAAAATACCAAAGTCTCTTGAGGACCAGTTGGTGAAAGAATGATTAAATGCTGGTTTAATCATTTATTGAAATAATGCTCGTGTGAGCGAAAAATAATAAAACCTAGCCATGAAGAGATGAGGAACCGACCAAGAGGTCATGGGACCGACTCTTGGTGGTCGTGGGACCAATGGATGGTCGTTTAAGCAAACTTTCAATTGTTTGGAAAGAGTTTGAACCTAATATGAGCAACTGAGCAAATTAGGTTAAAATCATTAAAATATGTGGGACCGGATGTTTGCAAGCCCTAGGGTCACCCTTGGTCGGTCAAGGGGATGTGCCCATGTCACCATGACGTTCGTGTCTCAGTCCTGAGAGTTTCGATATTTTCTGGTGCGCGTTTGAGCAACATTCTGAGAAAATATGCAGAATCCAGGGTTTTGCTAAAACTAGGAAAAATACATGAGATGATGAAAAATAATAAATAAAACAGGAGTTGCAAGGTGTGGGACCGACCACGGATACGGCATGGCCGGCCGGTTGACAATCACGGTCCCACACTTTCCCAGTTCTATGTAATTTTATGTACTTTCTCTGATTTGAGGGAAATTCCATGAAACTTGAGAGTTTTATGAAATTAGGGAACTTCCATGAGATGAGGGAGATAAAATAATAATAATAAAATAGGGAATGATGGAGTGTGGGACCGGTAATGTCCAAGGCATGGACGGCCGGCCAACGGGCACGGTCCCAGGGCACTCTTCCCAATTTTATGTAATTTTTCACGATTTTAGGAATTTTCATAAAATCAAAGAGATTTGTTGAAACCAAGGTATTTTGTTGAAATCAGGGAGTTTTCATGGAATCAGGAAAACAAAACAACAAACAATATTATAAAATAAGATAAACTTGTGGGACCGGCTAGGGCATGGCCGGCAGGCTAGAGCCCGGTCCCACGAGTTTTCCTAATTTTATAATATTTTTCATGATTTTAGAGAAAATTCATAAAATTAGGGAATTTTCATGGTTTTAGGGAAAATTCATGAAATCAGGGAATTTTCATAATTTGAGAGAAATAATAAAATAATGGGGACATGAGATGTGGGACCGGCTACGGCTAGGGCATGGCCAGTCGGCTCGTGCTTGGTCCCGCGACACCTTTCCCTAATTTTATTATTTCTTTGATAAAATCATGAGATTAGAGAATTTCCTTGAAACGAAGGAGATTTGCTCGAACGAGAGAATTTTCACGAGATCAGGGAAAAATAATAAAATATGACAAAATATAAAATTGGGCGCGGATCGGTCACGACATGACCGGCCAAATGATGAGCCCAGCCCCACAGCGCCTTTGCTAATATTTTATTATTATTATTTTTCCTTCCTATTTTGCATAGGTTCATCGTTCATTCATATTTTGAAATGCTCGTTTGCGCATTCAAATGCTGGTCTGTGCATTATTTCCAAGTACACTTGCACCATTTTAGTCGGGGCTTATTCGATGCTCAGATGCCTGTCTCGTTGAATATTTATCACTAACCCGTGGAATTCTGCTGGGAAGAACCACGAATTGAAGTGACAAAATATAACGAAGAATCGAAGAATATTGCTGGATATTCAGGCGATTAGAGATAATTAACTGATGGCTCTATACTAGCAGGGATTCCTATCTAGGAGCATTAATTATCTGAGGGTTGAGCAATATGAACTTGCTGGAGTGTCATATTCCTCTTGTATAGTCAGGGAAAACATGGTTGCATCCTGAAGACGTTATTACTCTATACTAGCAGACATGCTGTCTAGGAGCCGTCCAATCTTGCGATTCTATACAGTATGAGATGTGCCGTGGTCTCATCTGGGAGACTACACATCTACATCTTCTCTGAGAGACTTTCTTGATCAGAGGTTTTTTGGCATGAGTTTTCACGCTTAGAGACATGAGTCTCAATACTCATCTGATTGCCGGATCCGAGTACTTACACATTCATGAGATGTGCCGTGGCCTCAGCTGGGAGACTACACATCTACATATACTCTGAGAGACAGCCTTCTCAGTCAAAGATTTATGGCATGAGCTTTCATGTTTTAATGAGAGACATGGGCCTCAATACTCATCCGATTGTCGGATCCGGAGTATAGTTTTACTATTTTAACCTTTGTCGAAAATCCACCATCTGCAAAGAGTAAAAGCATAGACTAAGGGGGGGTAACATATCATATGATATTTGTGGTTATATGGACTACAAAGGAAATAACAAAGACGTGCGAATTGAAAATCTACCTATCTTACCTTTAGGGGGAGTATTAGCTTTGTTATTATAATGTCATCAGCGACATTTATGGATTGAATGTATACAGGTTATTGTGCTGTTGAATTCGGCAATCAAGCGTATGTGTAATGAATTCTTGTAATTTGTTTATCCATATGATGTAAGAGTTTTGTCACTAAAATTTACAAAATGGGAGATTGATAGAGCATAGATCGGTTGAACCCACCAAGCGTTGGTATGTCAAGTTTGGTTTTCATATTTTAGTGAGCCAAAACTCATTTTAAGAGTCGCTTGATTATGTACTAGAGTCAACTTCGTATAGGTTAGCTTGAAAGTATTAGGATATGAGACATTACAAGTATTGCGAAGATTTGAAGAAGTTAAGAAGTAAGGAGCTACAACGACAACATCATCCTTCCACATGAGGTTTGTGATATTTGACTTGAACTGTTTCATTCCTTAACGTATCTTTCAAGTCGTGCATATTGAAAACAAAACTGTGAAGCATGAATGATTATACTCTAGTTAGACATAGTATTAAGGAATACAATACGAGGTGTATTGTTTAACCATTAAACTTTGTATATAAGACATCGACATAATCGTTTGAATGCTATTGTGATTATGTATGGGTATAAGGTGAAGATTTCATCCTAGGAAACAATGTTTTACATTTGTTTTAAGGAAGTAAATTCATGAACTTGTTTTGTGAATCGAAAGAGAAATCTCCAGGCATTATTGGTATTGTTATTTATTGCATATCTTTTGAACTACCAATATGTATGATTAGTATAACCGCTCATGACTTGTTTATATTCTTGGTAAAACTATTCACAAAGGCCTGACTTTTGTATTGGTATGACTTTTATTAGTGAAACCGATCTTAAGTAATCACCTGATATGGTATGATCGATTTAGTGTTATTGGTATGACCGACTCTGGGTAAAGGGGAACCAATCCTAGTAAGAGGTGCAACCTATCACAAAGGCGAATCGATCCGTGTATGAGGTGCATCAAGTTCTTAGAAGAAAGGGGAACCGATCCTATGGACATGTGCAACACGTTTTTAGGCAAAGGGGAACCGATCCTATGGACATGTGTAGCAAGTACAAGTTAGATACCATATATGTGGGGAACCGATCCTAGTACCTAATCAACCGAATTTGGGTAACTAGCGTGACTATGCAAAGTACTCACATGTAGGTAGAACCGAAACTTGTTTTGGTAGAACCGTGAAACCCATGTTTGGTGATTGAGTGTTCTTGATCAATCACGTAGTTCTTGAAAGTCATATGAACCAATTCTAAACTTGTTTGGAAGTGTGGCAAATCGGTTTCAAGATTATAAGTATGAACGAGGACTTACAAAGTAAGGATGTCGACATACTTTGAACATGTGAAGTAACGCTAATCTTTAATTGTTCAAAGTTATTCCTTAATAGCTAAAGGAAGAAAATCCCGGATCGAATAAAATAAATTGAGAATCTTTTTTTTAAGGTTTTTAATTTTACTTTTGGAAAATGAAAATTAGTAATGTGCATTTACTAGTTGGAGATTTTCTAAGAGATTTTTGGTCATTATTTGGACAAAGCATTTCCAGGAATTATGGAAACCGAATCTGGATTATATTGCATATCTTGAGAATATTTTCGGTTGAAATTCCTTGGTGTCCAAACTTCCTTGGTCTATAAATATGAAAGTTTTTATTTCGAGCAAATTAACCCTCAAAGACAGCAAAACTATCTCAGTTGTGCTGCTACTGGTGAAGCCGCCTATTCGGAGAGGAGAATAACCTAATTAGGCGAAATCTCTTACGACCGCTCAGTTTAAAGACTTCTTTGGGATTAAGAAGCTCTATTAGTACCATTGGTGGGAAACTAGATAATTGCGGTTTATCTTTTGTTTTCGATTGATTTGATTGACTAACGGTGGTTGAACTTTTATTGCACCTAGTTTGTTTATGCTTGAGAATCTTCTCTTCTGATATAAGATTCACTCAAACTAGATCGAAGTTTCGACGGGGATCTTTAGACTGTTTGTAGATCTAAAGATGTCTTGTGATAATCCATTGTTAACGACTCTCGTTACGTGTGTGATTGATCACAAGAGATTCAAGTTGCTTGTGTGCAGGTGTTTATTGAAGATCTAAGAAGACTTTGAAGACAAAGAAGACTTTGAAGATTTCTGATTTGGGTTTATAATCTTTGGTGTGCACAATACTTGTTTTGGTAAAAGAGGATCCAACTATAATCGGTTTATCCTTGTGGTAAATTAGATTGATTAGTTGTGTAGATCGGCATCAATACAATTCTTTGTGATTAAAAGTATTGATTGCAAAATCTTAACAATTACTTTGGTAGTTGATAATAAGATAGATCTAAGAACGTGAAAAGGAGTTTATTGAGATAAACAGAAGAGCCTTTTTTTGAACTCACATCACTTGGTTGAAAAGAGTTGATACCAAACAGATTTGTTGTTCCTTTACTGTTTGGAATACGAACCAAAGGAATTGTTCCAAGTACGTGACTTATTACAGGTCGGAGGCGTGGGAATACAGACG
The DNA here is from genome assembly GCA_023531295.1 of Papaver armeniacum. Classification (NCBI taxonomy): domain Eukaryota; kingdom Viridiplantae; phylum Streptophyta; class Magnoliopsida; order Ranunculales; family Papaveraceae; genus Papaver; species Papaver armeniacum. The sequence goes on along the minus strand of JAJJWW010014015.1, from coordinate 47,302 downwards.
GAACTAGGTGAACTATAGGTTTAGTTGCTTGGTCTCAACTATACGAAGTTGGTTTGATTTTGTATAGCGGCTTAATCATGAGAGTATTCAATTCTGGACAAGGTCACGGGGTTTTTCTGCATTTGTGGTTTCCTCGTTAACACAATCTTGTTGTGTTATTTACTTTTATTTTCCGCAATTATAACTGTTGTTATTATAATTTAAAGTAAATTACAGAAACGTTAATTCCTATTTACTTGATAAGTAATCCTATTGTGTTTGGTTAAGTCCGAACCTTTTATCAAGTAAACATACTTCGTTGTTGTATTGTCTCGATCTCGTATCCATAGACGATCACACGAAGTGTGAACCGATTTGTTGTATTGTCTCGACTCTGTCCATAGACAATCACTTTCGGAGAAAGAACTTATAGGTGGAAAAGTTTTAGATTGAGGTATATTTGGGTACCCTCGTCTTTTCACATTTACAGCTTCATCTGTGGCACAAATTTTTCTCACTTAGGTATTCATATTGCATGGCCTTCCTGCTTCTATAGTGTCTGACAGAGAAAGATATTTACAAGTACTTTTTGGCATGATTTATTCAAAGCACTGGGTACCAGTTTGAACTTCAGCACTGCATACCACCCTCAAACTGATGGCCAAACAGAGAGGGTTAATGCATGTTTGGAAAACTATTTGAGATGAATTACAGGACACAAACCAAGCAGTTGGAGCAATTGGTTAACACTAGTTGAATGGTGGTACAACAATAGCTTTCATAGAGGCTTAAAGATGTCTTCATTCCAGGCACTGTATGGTTATTTACCTCCACACTTAGCTTTTCCATCTACTGCTACTACTTCTGTTGATGCTGTTGAGACTTACTTGAAAACAAGAGACTCTATGCTGGACATTATCAAAGAATCTCTACAGCAAGCCCAAGATAGAATGAAGCTTTATGCTGATTCAACAAGAGTGGAAAGGTCATTTACAGAAGGGGATCTGGTATATCTCAAGCTTCAACCTTACAGGCAAGCATCTCTGTCCTTAAGAAAGAACTTCAAACTATCAGTTAAAGACTATGGACCCTTCACAGTTCTGCAAAAGATTGGTGCAATGTCCTACAAACTTCAGCTGCCATCTCACTCAAGGATACACCCAGTGTTCCATGTCTCTCAGCTGAAGAAACATATTGGTATGCAACACACTCCTTCTCCTACTCTGCCTGTTGTTGACTCGCATGGTGAGATCATAATGCTTCCAGAAAAGGTGTTGAAGGCCAAGTCTATCCTCGGAGGAGACAAACTAGTGCACCAAGTCCTAATCCAGTGGACTAATTCGTCACCAGATGATGCTACTTGGGAAGATGTCACAAATATTAAGTCACACTATCCTAGGTTTGTCCTTGAGGACAAGGACATTTTTCAGGGGTAGACAATGTTGTATCCCTTCTTTAGAGAGTCACTATGTGGTCTGCCCTTATCCTAGTTAGCAGGGTGCCTTAGTAAGTTAGCTGAGTTAATAATTGGTCAGTTGTTCGACCATTGATTAGTTAGCACGTGTCAGTCACGAATTGAGCTAGATTAGGGCTCAATCATTCGTCATTTAAGTTGTAAGAAGAGTCTTCTATTTCATTATCTGAGTTTTGTTGTTAATGAAAATATTGGATGCGCCTCTGGCACATAGATTGGCTTGAATCATTGGATTCAAGAGGTGATTTTCACTATTTTCTATCCGATTTGTTTGTTAATTGTTGTAAGGATACAACAAGATCAAAAGAGGTGGAAGCATGTGATAATGTAGTCAAATATCTGAGATTTTTAACAAAAAACTCGACGATTTTGGAGAAAGTGAATTTGCACTTTCGGTCTAATGACGCACCCGATAGAGGGAGACAACTAGAGAATTTTTACAGAAGAAGCACTTACTGTAGCTTCTTCAAGTATGCAAATGAACTTTTATAAACCACCGGAAGATGAGTAAAGTCCGTTTTCACAAAGATGATTAAAGTAAGAGGGTAGACCTGACTTGTCCATGTAATTACTCTAATTACTAAGTTCTATTCGTGGTTCTAGTCATTATTGCCGTTTATCTCTTGAAGATTTTGTTGCTTAGAGTCAATAGACAATGCAGCTACTATTATGCTCAAACAGGTTCTGAATCTTTTCACTTTAATTTTTCATTTTGTTTCTAAATTAAGTGATCGCAATTGCTATGGTTGAGGTGTGTTATCTTTAGGTTTATTTCTTATTTAGGTGTGTTATCTTTAGGTTGAGGTGAGTTCCTTTGTGCCGCAAATAAGAAAGAAAAAAAAAAACATTCTTTCCATCAATTTGCTGCAGAAGGTGCTCCAAGGTATGAGTGCAGGGGCATGCTAAATGTGCAAAATCCAGACTCTAAAACAATGCGTAAATGTCATTTTCCACTATCTACATTGCCTCTGACTGAAAATATTCATGTACAAATTTATGCCTCTTTTCACAATCAATCTTTCTACTTCTCTATGTATTGAATTCAAATCTGGAATGAGAAACTGTTAGTGACAAAACCCCATAACCTCGAGACTTCCCCACGAAAAATTGTTAGTAACAAGCAGGAGGAGGATATGCTGCAGAGACGGACTTGCCCACAAAAACTGTAACTTGACCTAAGAAAATATTTACAAGAACTTGATTGGGAGCCTACTATTCACACTATTGTGGTGGTATGCAAGTTATTTACACCATTTGATGGCCACCTTTACACAGCGGCTGTGTACAACCAAAACACCAAACCAGTAGCCAAATTACCAATCTGTTCACAATGACAGCTTCAAATGTCTGAGAGGATTCTGTTTTTGATGTAGATAGGTTTGAGTTTTCATCAGTGTCCTGTAACCTAGAAGGCATAGCTCAAGTACAAATGAAATGAATGCATATATTGAAACCGCCTTGATGTGCATTGGGCTAGCTTGCGGACCTACTTCAGTATGGCCAATTTCATGATCTTACCATACGTTCTTCCAGATCCTTCACAACTTTGTTTATAGTGTGGAGGATCATCTTCTTTATCTGTTTAGAGAAAGGTAAGGTCGACTCATTAAACAAATTGTTAACGGAGACCAATAACGAAGAGAAAGAAACGTAAAATGCGATATCAACACTGATTTCTAAAATGCACTAGTCTAGCATGTATTCTTTAGGGGCATTACTGGGATTTCTGACTTAGGGACACAAAATCATACAGCTTAAAAAGTCTACCAAAATAGCAGAGATAAATACAAAATCTTGGTGAGCACTATAAAAGACTGATAGAAACCGAACATAAGTGTACCCGCATTTGTTTTTGTACTGTTTTGAAACAATCAAGGAACAAAAATAACATACGACAGCTATGCTGAACCATATCTGGATATGCTCAAAAAACGTACCTCCAGTTTGTCTTCCTTGGCCCTATGGTTCTTAGGCAGTAAGCGGAATTCTTGAGTCAACCTGGCGCACTCTTGAACATTTTCTGGGGAGACAAAATCGACTGCAACCTTTATGCACGACTGCAGAGTTAAATCAGAAATGATTATGAACACAAGATAGTAAGAAACTCTACATTCCCATTGGTATCAGAAATATAAATCTGGAAAGTCGCTACATACCTTGAGATTTCTTACTTGATGCGGGCAGCCTGCTGGAATGAACACTGCTTCCCCAAGTTCTTGTACAAAAGTCCAGGGTTCAATACCTACACCAAACCCAGGCGCCCCTTCGTTATGAATACATGGAAAGTACTACAAAGTTATGAAATTCACAGAAAGCGTATCGAACTTGAAAACCAACCAAATTCCTCCTTGAGTTTCCTCTTATGCTTTGCAGTCAGATAAAAAGTCTGGTCATGCACCGGGTGGAAAACCTGTAACATTAAGAAAAACCCATGAGTTGCAACAGACAATGTGGATAACATTCACTTGTCAATTGTTGGCAAAGTAGAGTATGTAGTTAGTCAATTAGGCTAAGGCATGTAAAAACTGTACAACAGTAAACATCAGAAAAGCAAGCTCTAAAACTACATTGCGCAAAACTCCACCAGCTGAAACCACACAGCTCAAGCTAATTAACTTTTCACCAGGTGATTGAGGCATATAATCAAGAAATTAGGTGCACCATGTGAAGCATTTAGACACACCACTACACCAGTATCATAAAAATTTTTTTATAAAATTCATGTGCCAAGCGTTTGAAATCTAATCTTATCCTACTCATAGTACTCATATTTGCAATATTATGTGTCGTCTACAATGAAATTAAGATAGGTTTGCATTAGATATACAGCTTATTAATTGTTATGGAATTGTAAATACCTGCTCTACTGGAGAACAATAAATGTTCCTGAATTCTCTAGAGTGCTTTCTAAGATATTCCTGAAGTTTTGGAACATCTTGTCTACGAAAGATATCCCAGAGAGCACCACCATTACTCTTCTCCCAGACATCAATGTTATTCTGTTCTTCATCACACTTATAGTCGTTTTCGTTGACCTTGATTTCCCCATGTGTTTCATCTATTTGAGCTTTAGCTCCCGCAACCATAAGACTTCCAACATTCTGAACACCGACATCCAGCATGTTACCATCATGTGTAGCATGTACCATACACACATCTCTTTTATTCGACTGTGCTGGTTGTAAGAGATGTGAATCCGCTGCCTCCAGTGTAGCAAGATTGTGAACTTCAGTTTTAACACATGCTTCAAAAATTGACTCTTCATGAGTAGTCATCACTTTTGTTGCTACTGGCTCGGGGTTACTGTTCCTGACAGCTGACGACAAGTGCTTGACATCAACCTGACTTTTCATTAGAGGATTTAGAAAAAGTTCTTTTTCATCTTGAGCCCTGTGCACCTTTTTCAAAGCATCTATAGTAGAAATTTGCCGCGCATTAAGAGAGACTTCCTCAGTATGCATCAAAATGTTCACCTGGGCCAGAAGCAATAAACACTCATCACCAAAATTCTTCCTAATGTTTGGACTGGGATACACTGGTAAAGGACAAAGAATGAATATAAGAGCCACAACTAGCAAACTGATAAAAATAAGCATACCGCATCAGATAAGTCACAGTGAAGTTTCGTTACAGAATCACCACGGCCAAGTTCTTTGCCATTCCCATATGCAATATATGTCTTTGGCCCCAAGTCCGGCCTCAGGGCTTCCTCTGGCAATTTTGTAGCTAGATTAAGAAATCCACTTTTCGGGTTGGTATACTCCTGATATGGCAAGGAACTGATGAATTCAGCACCATGGCGTGGCAAAAGTTCCTCAAATAAATTAGATGGCGGCCAGTCCTTCAGTTTTAGCATCTCAGGCCATGAGTTGAAGTGACTTCGACCTTCTGAATAGCCTTTGAAAAATTGGTGTATATTAATCTCCACCTGTAGGTAAGCTTATCATGTCATACATGAAAGTAGAAAGTTAAAGATTGAACTTAATAGAACTGTTTTCTGATTACTTAGGCTTCAACCTTTAGAAACTTAGCAATCTTATATTCTAATTCAAAAGACTGGCAAGATTGTTAAAGTAACAAAACAAACCTCACACCAATCCAGGCAATCAATGGCCTTCAGCGCTAAGTACGGTGAACTCTTGGAATTATTAACTTTGCGGAGTGCACGCCACATAACCATTGGCTCCCAGCTCAAACCAGTTGTAAAATCCACAACGTTCCGCACAATTACAGGTTCACCTTTGACCCAGTGTTTTTGAAAGTGTTGCATGTCTCCATGCTGAATTTCTCTGGCTATTGGACAATATAGATAATTGTCATCAGAATCTTCACGATAAGCTGACCTCCTCAAATTATTCTTGTCCAAGTCAATGTTGCCAACAGAGTTGAAACAGGAACACCGCTGTTTACGAGTTGCAAGCACATCCCAGAGTTCATATTTCAGTGCTATTTCTTCAGCTTTACGCTTCAACTCCGAAACCCAATTTTCTGGAAGAATGCACTTCAGCTCTAGATGACCAGAACCGCACGCATCCACTTCTTCAGATGAGCAAGGAATACTACCATTACTCCCCGCTTTCCACTTAGGTTTTAGTTTGACATGATTCTGTGCATTCACGGCAATAGCTTCAGAACCACATTTAACCCGTGACGACCCTGGAACATCCTCCAAAACTGGTAAAGGAGCCCCACCATGTAGATAAAGCTTCCCTCTGTCAGTAAACTTCATAATTACTTCCTCGCTTCTTTGTAAAGAACCATCACGTATCTCCCGACAACAACTTAGGCATAGATCATAAGAACAGTTTGAACAGCTTCTGTAGAGGTCGACAATCGAAGTTTTGCAGTTGTTGCTGCTCATTTGACATGGGTAAAATTTAGTCAGTTTATACGCAATATATTAAACTCAACGAAAATTATAATACAACACAAGCTGGGGATTCCTTACCAGTAGAAACGCTCGTCCGGGTAACAAATAGTCTGTTCCATCTCCAACTCCGAAAGTGATATTCCTGCATAATAAATGATAAGGAAATGCATATCCCAAGCGAACCCTTCATATGAACACACAACCAGCACTTTCCAACATATATTACTTTGATTCGTGGAGAATATCTATTCTAAGTAAAGAAACATATTGCTTAACTCAAAAATGGACAGTGATGAACAAGATTAAGCTGGGCACCTTGAATCTTCGCCTCGAGCTCCTTTTCCATTGCTTGCTCTTCGTGGATTTGATTCAAGACTGGTAAAAGAGCTTGTAACAAATATTTACAGTATGTAAGTTTCTCTTCTGCCTCCATCTTCATTCCCTGGCTCTTCAAATCCTGCACAATGATGGAACTCATAAATTGAAGATGGTCAAGTGGTAACTTTAAGAAAGCCAACAGCAAGTACAAAAATATCAACCTTAGACACTTTGCACAATCGCAAGCATGGCTTGCAATTGCAGCTTCCACGACAAAACGGGCAAGACTCTGCAATCGCTTCAGCTGTATGCCGAGGATACCTGTGCATCATGAAAAAACAACACAAAGACATGAATTAGTTCATATTAGATCACCAACATATGTATTTAATGAACAATGAGAAATCAAAACAACTTCTCTATTGAGTCTTACCAACGACGAATGCACGCCAAACAATACCGTTTAGCTTTACAGTTTTTGCAACAAACAACTTCCCCTTTGTATTTCAAAACAATACATTGGTGACATCTTAAGAACTCCTCTTCTTTCTCCTATTTATTGACAACAAAAATTAATCTCAAAACCAGAAAATCACAGCAAAATGAAGGCTGTAAATGGAAAATCAAAATGTAAATGGAAAACGAGCTCACCTTGTTCTTCTTTGGTATTTCCACAGACATCTTTCTTGGCTCATCCTTTGAAACCCTTTCTAAAGAACAAGAAGAAGATTGTGGAGGTGGTCTTCTTCTAGTACTTCTCCTTGTAGTAGTTGCACTTCCAGTAGCACAATCCTTCTCTTTACTCTCCTCCCTCCACCCTGCATCTGAATCTTCTAAATCAATGCATTCCACCTTCTGTTTTTTTCCTAAACCCTTAATCTCATGAATTTCGCCCTTTCCCCTCATCTTCATCTTCTTAATTACACTGTTGAGATTCTCATTCTCCTCTTCTTCCCCCTCATCATATCTACTTCTCTTCTTTTCAATCATCTTCCAATCATTCTCAATATCACCATCTCTTTCTTTCTTCATCTTTTTCTTCTCAATCACATCAATCTTGACTTTACACTCAATATTTTTCTTCTCTGGTTTTCTATTTCCTTCCATTAAATCAATTTTACATTTCTTTTCATCTTCTTCTTCTTCATCTACATACTCAGAAACAAACCCACTAAAATCCTTTCTCTTTCTACTCCTTTTCTCAGGCAAACTATAAGTATTCAATTTCACAATTTCTCTATCTGCTTTCATAAAACCCTTATTACTTTTCGATTCATCTTCTTCTTTCTCTGATTTAACAGTAACAAACCCACTAAAATCCGTTCTTCTTCTTCTTCTATAAACATTCCATTTCTCCTCACTCTGTTTCACAATCTGTTTATCTTCTTCTTCCTCTGATTTAACAGCAACAAACCCACTCAAATCTGTTCTTCTTCTACTCATTTTCCCTGTCAAGCTATAAACCTTCAATTTTTCCTCACCCTGTTTCACAATTTCTGTATCTCCTTCCATAAAACCCTTATTACTTTTCGATTCATCCTCTTTCTTCTCTGATTTAGCAGTAACGAACCTGCCTAAATCGTTTCTTCTTCTACTCCTTCTCTCAGTCAAACTATAAACCTTCAATTTTTCCTCACTCTGTTTAACACTTTCTCTATTTCTTTTCAATCTACCCTCTTCTTCTTCATCATCTGCTTTGACAGTAACCAAATCCAAACATTTTCTTCCACTCAACTGTTGAGATTTTAACACCAGCTCCTTCTTCTTCTTCTTTGACATTTCTGATTTCTCAAGACCTTTAAGATAGTGGAATTGACAAGTTTTTCTCTCATGAATCCTCCAATTCTTACACCGCCAATCGTTACATCTTACATTGCAGCGAAGTTCATCTTCCGGAACAAAAATTATCTCACTAGCACCACCACCGCCTCTCATGGCCGCAGAAATTAATTTGAAAAACCACCTTCTCTCTCAGTCTCTCTGGAAAAAGTGCAAATGGTGTGTTTCAGTGGGTGTAGAAAACAGAAAACAAGGCTGGTATTTCTAATGAATTCTCTCTCTCTCTCCCTCTCTCTCCCGCCAAATATAGGAAACGAAAGGTGCATTTCCTAGACGCTAAAAAAAGGCCGTCATTTCTAAAGTAGACGACGAAAATAACCCTCCTGCCATACCGCAGGATTGCAGGTGGAGTTAACACCTCAGCGGGGCAGTAGGTTGTTTTTATTGATGCCCTCCCTAAATTCCAAATTGATTGCTGCTAATAAGGTGCTCGTTTCTGAGTAGTGTTGTTGACTGTGCGCTCAGAGTTTTGCGTCAAAAGTAAATGTCTGGCTGGCGTGACTTGCAAGTCTATCCAAGCAGTAAATATTTTTTTTTTAATCACCGCAGTAAGACGTTTGCCTAGATAGAAGTGAAAAAAGAAAAGTTGTCATAGCCATGAGGGCAAATTGCAAATTGCTTAGGGGAAGGGCAAGGTTGCCAGGCGAGGCCATGGATTGGAAACGAGACACCAAGAAGATCGACCAATATTGATTTTTTTTGAGTGTCACGATTCTTTAAACAAAAATTCTTGGCAAACCGCGGATTTGAACAAAATTAAAACAACCTCTCACAGGTGGGTACCAAAAGCCTGACCCCTTGTAAATTCCCAGTCCAGGGGCCCACTCATTTGTGTCTTGGTTGTTTTATAGTTGTTTGTTCATGCGGTATGCCTAGAACCATTGTTCTTTAAAAGACTTATGATGCAAACCAATCCTAAGAAGAATGTCTTTCTTGTTGATGTTTTAATTGGAATCCATTTTTGTGCACTCTTTTAAAAGAGTGCTAATCTAAAATGTTTGTTGATTGATTATGTAGTTAGCAGATGGCCTAATTATCACGTGTGCTAAGAATCGCGTTTCTCAGTAAATAATTCGTAAAATTAAAAACAATGACCAGGGACGGTATTAGGGGGTGGCTAACCTAGGCTGAAGCCCACCCCAAAATTTCTAAAAAACTGATTTGTCCATGTAATTCTCAGACATTTGCCAAATTAGCCCAGGTATAATTTTTGAATTAGCCCATCTATAATATGATTTGTTTGGTGTTAGTGACAAAGTTCTTGGCGGTCGTTTTTTTCTGACCAAAACACCCCTCCGTGTTTTCATCTCTATTGAATAGGTGCTCACGGATTTTGTAGATTTTGAACAAACGAAGGGTAATATGTATTCTCAGTTTCTTTTATCTAAGACAGAGAGACAAATCGAGCCAAATCCCAATCTATTCTCTATTACTTACACCATTAAAATCATCTTAATAACCTAACAAAGATAAATTGATTGAATGAGAGAGTTATTGAATTGATTATGAGAAACCTTTAACAATTTCAAATTCCGATTCATCTTTAAATTGATTCAGAGGAACCCCAAACAATTTTCAATTTATTTTTACTATCTCCGCGTTTCATTTGCCTATACGAATCAAAACCAGCAACACCATTTATCCTTCGCCACCAACAACATTCATCGCTTCGCCACCAACACCAAAGACCACTACCAATACAAGACATGTGTCTAGCGAAACTAAATGCTTTCACTCTCTAAACACTGCTATACGGCTGTAGAATAGAGTACAGTGTCTGCATATTATTGGCTCCAGTGGTCGGTCTCACATGGGATATTCAGGTGTGTGCACATCAAATATTGACACCGAGCCAAGATTAGTATCCGGTCTCCCTGAAAGTACGTTTTTTTTTAATTAAAAAATGTCAAGCGTATACACTCTTTGTTGTGTATTACTAATGAGAAACGTCAAGTCTATTTAATTAGTCATCTATATTATTTAACTACCAAAGGGTGTGAAGAGTAACGAACCCTACTTTCTCAAGTCTATTAATTAGCCATCCAGAGTCCAAAATTGCCAACAACAGTTCACTATGTACACACCTCTTAGTTGGTTAGCTTTTCGTTTTTCTCCCTCCTCAAACACATATATTAAAAAAGGCCCGATGGCGAAGCAATATTCCAGAAGGACAAAATAGGTTGTATAACAATTAAACCGCAACCACTTCAGAGAATGGTGGGAAGAATTCACGAGTTGAAGCCTGATAGGGAACATTTCACGTCCTATATTACAATGCATTTATGATTATTGCAATTGAAAAAAAATCGAAATAGAATATTGGTGAATTTTTTATTTTTAGCCCACCCGAACATAGATTCCTGGATCCGTCGCTGAGAATGACGGAATTGAAATGCTATTTGCACACTCATTAACAGAACTCTCTGATTATTTATTTTCACTGTAGTTTATTTAATCCTTGACTGTCACCGTTTTAGTGTTTTATATGGATTTTCCCACTAGATGATCCAACTCGAAAAGAAACTAAAAAGATCTAAACTTTGAGCCCGTTACTGCTGCTTTTTAGCCCATTATTGCACCTTTTTTTTTCTTTTCCATTTTGTATCTTCTACGCTTCCGCTTATACTCCTCTAGTAAAATAACGCCTCCCATCTCCATGGTGTTTGTCCTGTTGATCACGAAATACTAAACCACGCTTTAAGGATGTCGTAAGCACCAAGATTATGGGTAGGTTCCCGAGCCTTCTCTAGTTTTGAGTGATCTATTTTCCTCATTTGCGTATATGGAGGTGGAATCCACTTGTAATATCCTACATCGCTGTTTTGCCCATTTTGCTTGTTTTGGGTCGAACTTTACTCCACTTGGTTTTGAATTGTTGATAACCGCGTGTTTGAGGCCGAAGGAAATTATCCTGACTTATTCAGTTATCATCAGTGTGTTATTAAGGCATTTTGACTAACTTTATGATGAGACGCTAGGAAATTTTGTTTTCAATTACAATAAATTTCCATTCCGTTAGTAGTATTTTCTACTCCCTCCGTACTTATTATATAGAAGGAATTTTCATTTTGCCTTGTACCACTATATAGGCGGAGTCCAAATTTCAAAACGATTTTTTACTTATATTACCCCTATTTATTTGCTTGGGAATCATCACAAATGAGCATATGTCTCTAACATTGGGAATATGACTAAGGGTAAAATAGGAAAAAACATAGAAATTTATGAAATCCAAAAAGTTTCTTAATCTAAGAGAATTTGCCCCTCCGCCTATATATGTGGTACGGAGGGAGTATTTTATTTATTTGTTTTTTTCTTAAGAAAAACAGGAAAGGGAAAAAACTAAACGGAAAGAGTAGCCTCAGTCTCAATTAGCTGAGTGCTACAAGGGGGGGGGGGGGGAAATTAACCATAATCCGGAGGATTGGTTAGTTACAGCATAAGCTGCAAGCTGGTGAGCCACATTGTTGGCTTTGTTATGGATGAACTGGAATTCCACCGTATTAAAGTTGTACATGTTGTCCCTTATTCTAGTGATAGAGTTATGAATGCGCCAAGGGTATTAATAATGCATGTACTTTAGAGAGTTAATGACTATGAGAGAATCCCCTTCGATAATGATATCCTTTAGACCTTTCCTGATTGCCAGATCAACTGCAAGATTAGCACCATGCGCCTCAGCTTCAACTGGAAACTTTACTCTGGCATCCTTTAAACCCTGCTTCACTATTCCTCGCCACTACTACAAGCATAACCTTTGGTGCCAGCAACACCATCAAAAGAAACATACTGTGAAGATATTGTAGCCAAGTATTTACATAAAAGAAAAAGAAGAAACGCTGGAAAATGATTTTTTTTGTTTTTTTGAGAATAAGTGATATGCATTAACCTATCCAAACCAAACGAAGAACAAAGCAAGAAATTGTTGTCAAGCTATCGGATCAGGACATGCCCTGTTCTTAGATTTAAACAACTATCTATTGGTAGTACTACTACCTTCTATTAAATACGAATTACAGGTACGAAAGACTCGATTAAATTGGAGAGGGATGGTTTTCTAGACATAGTATGACTATTTGATAGAGTTTTCTTTGGAAAGAGTAACCTGAGTTTTTCGCTTGATTTTTGACCAGAGAACTTCATATTGACAGGAGTTCATCGCCAAAATACTTTAAGTAACCAAAGTAGAGCAACCATCAAAATCAGGATGAAATGGTTTAAAAACGCCGCAAAAAACGCCTTGAAACGCTTAAAGACATGTTCCACCCTATTAAACACATGTAAAATTCTATAGCCTAATGGCATAATATTTTTGTTCGTGTGATGCTCGAACTGTTTTTAATTTAGGAACACCATATTACATGCACTCAAAAGAAAGATATTGTATAATAAATTGCTTATGGCCGGGTACTCCTCCTTGTATGTAATAGAAGCGTAAATGTTCTGCATGCGTAATCCGAATGGCAAAAGGTACCATGGAAATCTTCATTTTAATAAAATGCATCATATCAGGTATATCATATCCATTTATGCTTTGTCCAAGATAAATACTTACTTAAGTGTCCAAATATAAAGAGGGAGGATCCACTGACATGGTTATATTCACATTATCTCACACTTTTGGCATATTTTCCTAGTAACACGTAATCTAAAATGAATTTGAGGTTCATATTATGTGGATACATTCGTCTTACAAAGCCCTACATACCTACCAAAAATGAACATGTTCCGAAATTCCAAACCTCACTATCTATCGATCTTAATTTTAACGAGGGAAAACCAGACAAATTTCCAACGTAGTAAATGGTAGTGTTACACGTTTCGGAATATGCTCATTTTTAATGGAAATATAGATCATTGTAAGAGGAACATGTCATCCAAATATCAGTCTCAAATTCATCGCAGTTAAAATTTTATTAAGAAAAATATCACTCAAAACATGAGATAGTGTGATTATAAAAGTGTGAGGGATCTTCCCTCACATATAAAATCCCCCGAAACAAAAAAGAACACTTCAACTGCTAGTAGTCCTTAAGTGCTCTTGGTGGGTTAACCATCCTTTTCGCTAAATTATTTAATCTTTTGATATGTTTATCAAAAAGTAGTTGTTAACTTTAATTGTATTTACATAAATCTAACTGTGATGACACTCCTTTAATTAGTTTGTTCGTAGAATAAATGTGTTTTTTTTTTTCATTTTCAGCTTGAAGATATTGGTAAATAGTACACCACATATTGAAAAACAAAAAAGGTTATAACACAAAAACTCCAAAAAGCGCTTTTTCACGTTCCTCTTTCCTCTTCGAGTTTTTTTTTTCCTGTGATAACCCTAAAATCGGCCATAAATTCTCGCGTTGACACCGGCTAACCTTTGATTACCAGCCCTAGAGACTCACTTAGGGTTGTCAACATTTAGATTTATGTAATACAATATTATTTCATGGGATGATCCTCTTTCTTTTGATTGATTCTGTATTGCATGGTGTTCATCATAATTTCCAATCTGCTGGTTGTTTTGATTATTTTATGTTGCATCCAAGATTTCTTCAATTGCTGATCCTCAGGGCTGAAATCTGTTATTTTATCCCTCGATCCGACCAAGATGCAATCTGAACTTCAATTATTTGTATTTTTTTCCAGATTTGTTTTGTTTCTGCTCCTATCTCATTGAATCGTTATTTATTATCTCATGGGAATGACAAGATCTGGTGCTTCCTTGATTCATTGAAGTTCAATAGGATTGCCTATTGATGTCGCTATGTTATCAACATACTTCACAATGATTTTGTTGACTTTAAGGTTGAGGTATATATGTTGTTTCATGCTGCTAGCTTGCTTTTGGTTGGGTTTGGATTTGATTTTGAAGATTGAGATATCTATGTTATGTTGTTAGCTTGCTCTTGTCTGGTTATAGATTTGGTTTGAAGATTGAGATGTCTATACTATCTCCATATAATAGCTATCTCTAGATTGGGTTCAGATTGGATTTTGAGTTTTTGGAACATATGTCAACAAACTTTAACTCAAGCCGAATTTCCATCATTTCACATGACCCTCTTCAATATTTTTGTTGCTTATACCAGTGTTTTTCATTCCTATATGAGGCAAGAAATTTATCTATTAGTATTTGATTTGTTACCTGTTGCACCTACTCTTTCCTTGTTTCAGCAGAGAGCATGTTATCTTGCCTTAGACGTTCTCATTATCTATTTATTAAGCTACTCCTTCTCCGTGTCTTGTAGTGGGTTATATGTAGGTTCTAGGATCCCTGCCTATCTGAACCTGATTGTTTATAATTGGTAGGTACTCTGTTTTTAATGCCTGATTATTCCTAAAATATTTAGTGAAGGTTTCTGTGTAAGTTGTTTTGAACTTTTGGTTTAGTTGTTAAGTCCTGGTTTGATCTTTTATCATGTTTTGGTTCGAGTCCGAAGTTTATTGGAGACATGTTATTTGAAGTTCTTTTATGATGAAGACATGGGTTCCGATTTAGATCATCTTTTGTTCAAAGAAGATGTTGATCTCGTGGCTATTTTATATCTTGAAAATTGGTTGGATTTATCCTTGAAAATTCAGAGCTCGACAATGGGAAATGGTGCTTCTCGTTCACCTGTTTTCCGATATATTGGACCTCTTCCTTCGGATCTCGACATCGAATTTTTTTGTTTTCTAGCCTGTCCATATTTGTATTCAAGCAACATATGGGACTGGTAATGTCAACATATTCAAACAATCTCCATCTATCTCTACAACATCATCAACATCACTCATTATCAGGTTTTAGGAAGACTAATTATGTTTTGAAAGTGCCAAATGAGTGTGTTTGTATGTATCATTAGATCTCCCAACACGACAACATCTCCAGCATCATTACATCAGTTTACATCAGTATTACATCATTTCAGACATTTTGGACTTCTTTTTTAAGGATGTTAGAGCATCGCTCGGTTGAACCCACCAAGCTTTGGTATGCCAAGGTCGGTTGTCATATTTTAGTATCAAAACTCAATTAAAGTCGCTTGATTGAATGTAATAGAGTCAACTTCGTTTAGGTTGGACTAGAAAGTCTAGGATTGTTGATACATACAAGTATTACCTTGAATACCTGAAGATCGTGAAGACGTATCAACTACAATGAAGACATCATTCTTACACTTAAAGGTATAATGATACTGACTTGACTTGTTTTCATTCCTATCGTTGCTTTCAAGTCGTTTAAGATTGAAAACATAACATGCTGGGTTGTATTTAATACTCCAGTAGTAGACTTGGTCATTTTATTATGATCAAAGTTTCAAGGAAGAATATTTGATTATGAAGTATAACGTTTATCTTTTGAACTTTGTAAATGTGACATCGGCATAATCTATGTAACTCGTTACTTGATTGTGTTTTGGATATCGGTGTTGTTTCATCCTAGGAAACTATGTTTAATTACTTAGGTTTAAAGGAAGTACATATACGAAACTTGTTTCGTAATTGAAAGGAAATCAATAGGCGTTTCGGTCCGATTTTCATTGAAGATTTATTGGATGACCAATTAGAACCTAGGTAATAACTTTGGTAGAACCGATCTTGACTTATGCTGAGAGCTATGGTAAAACATATCTTTACCTAGCTTGGAATATGCGGTAAAAACGATCTTGACTTATGTTGAGAGCCTTGGTAGAACTGATCCTTACCTATTTTTGGATATATGGTATTGTTGAGAGTCTTGGTAGAACCGATCCTTACCCATATTGGGATACTTGGTAGAACCAATCCTAGATTTTGTTAGGAGTCATGGTAGAACCGATCCCTACCTATATTTGGAAACTTGGTAGAACCTATCTTAACCTATGTTAAAAGTCATGGTACAACCGGTCCAAAGAGCAAAATCGATCCTTCATATTCACATATTACTTTACGATTTGTATGAGTTTGGAATTAGGATTTGCTAAATAGGAAATTTTTTGATGTCGACATAATTTGTACACGAATATAATTCTTATCTTTTATTGTTCAAAGATATTCCTTGATACTCAAGTTGATCCCAATCTGAAATACTGAGAATCTTTTAATTAAGATTTTTGATTTTTCGGCATATCAAAACATATCTCTTGGAAAGTCAATTTAGCTAAGTTCCAAACTAATATTATATATTTTCTAATGAGAGATTTCGAAATTACAGGTTGAATATTAGTTGGAAATATGAAAACCGAAATTAGGTACTTATTGAATATCTTGAGAATACTTTCGGTTTTGGAATTTTCTTGTTATCCAAACAACCTTGGTCTATAAATAGTTCAATTTGGATTTCTTGCAAACTATCCTAAGAGTCAGGCAAACTTCATTTGTGTTGTTTCTGGTAGAGTCGTCTATCCGAAGAGGAAAGTACCCTAATTAGGAGAAATCTCTTACGGCCGCTCGTTTAAAGACTTATGTGGGATCAAGAAGCTTTATGAGTACCGTTGGTGGGAAAATAGATAATTGCATTTTTATTTTAGTTTTTTATTATTGATTTGATTGACTAATGGTTGTTGAAACTTTGATTGCACCTAGTTTGATTATTCGTGAGAGCCTTCTCTTCTGACATAAGGGTCACTCAAACTAGATCAAAGTATTGACGAGATCTTTAGAACTGTTTTTAGATCTAAAGATAACTTGTGATCATCCATTGTTAACAGACATCGTTCTGTGTGCCATCGATCATAAGTGGATTCAAGTTTGTGGTGTGGAGGTACATAAAAAGGCAATTGAAGATTTGAAGACAAGAAGATTTTTCTTATTGGTTTCCGTATCTCGTGATTTGTGCACACATCTTGATCGGCTGGGATCCGACTTAAAACAGATTTATCTTTGATAGATTTGATCATAAATTTATTTAGATCAGCGACTATCATTTAGTGGTATTCATCAATATCTGAATCTGATAGTTAATCCGAATCTAAGTTATTGATTTGGATTGATCTTACTCGACAAAGGAGTTTACTAGTTTAAACAGAAAATACTTTGTCAAAACTCAACGAATCTTTTCCAAAAGATTATTGGAGTAATTACCAAACAATTTTATTCTTTTACTGTTTGGAAGACGATCAAAAGGAGTTGAGTGCTTAAGACTTTACATCGGTAAAACAACTCAAGATAATAATTTTCTTTCTTGGGATTCACGTGCGTGACCAAACGGCCGTAGACGCAGGGATACTAAGGGAACTAAGTAACTATGGGTATATTACTTGGTCTCAACTATACGAAGTTGGCTTTGTTCTTTGTATAACTGCTTAATTCTGAAATTATTCAAGACTGTACTAGGTCCCGGGGTTATTTTGCATTTGCGGTTTCCTCGTTAACAAAATCTTGTTGTGTCATTTACTCCACTTCCGTATTATAATTGTTTTACTATAATAATGTAAATAACACTTGTACCTTAATCCTAATCACTTGATATTTATCCTATAATAAATCGGTTTTGAACCGTAACTATTATCAAGTGAATACCTAGTTGTTGCATTGTCTCGACTTTTTCCATCTACGATCGCACTTGGTATCAGACTTATAGGTTGAAACGAAAAAGTGTGGTGTATTTGGGTACCCTGGTCATTTCAAAGGATTTCGACTTCAACTGATCTCATTTCTAGCCTCTTCATATTAGTTCTCAGGCAGCATATAGGGCTAGTATTGTCAACTAATTCAAGCATTCAACATCTTATCTCTACAGCATCTGTAGCATCTCTCAGTCCAGGTTCAAGGAAGACCAACTATGATACTGAAAGTA
This sequence comes from Papaver armeniacum, assembly GCA_023531295.1. NCBI lineage: Eukaryota > Viridiplantae > Streptophyta > Magnoliopsida > Ranunculales > Papaveraceae > Papaver > Papaver armeniacum. The sequence goes on along the minus strand of JAJJWW010014015.1, from coordinate 29,068 downwards.
ACAAATGGATATGTTTATGCGTTTGTAGATGGTGAAATTTGGAAAGTGGCAAAAGTGTCATTTCAAGACCATAGACAAAATTCAACTCTCACGGGTCATCAAGGCACTCATAGCCACTATTTATAGTATACGTCTCCGTGATACACTGCTGGTCGTGATGTTGTGACTCCTAGCACACATCCTCGACGAGATACTTTTGGTCACGTAGCAACTGTAGAGCGTAAAACGTCTCCGACAGGACTTATGAACCAGAACAACCACAATTCTAGCATCTCTTCGCGAGACGCATCTGATTGTGATGCCATGATTCCTAGTATACATCCTCGACGAGATACTGCTGGTCATGTAGGCGTTGTAGATGCGTAAAAATATACCCGGCGGACTTATGACCCATAGCGGAGACATACATGTCTCCTCTAAGCAAGACTCACCCTATTTGAGATCAAGGACTGATTCCTAGCACATTATCGCGAGATACACTGGTCTTGTCGTCCCCATCATATAGACACGGTTGATTCCTAGCACATCTCTGCAAGATATGATGGTCAAAGACAAGTGATCCAAAGTCTCGCAGAGACATTAATAGGGCGCACAAAGCCCTTTCTCTCTTTAAGACGAATCCCAGCTGACCACAGAGAGATTCAGATCCGTTTGCAAAATCGTGGAGAGATTCACATCTCTCCTCAAAATCCATGAGAGATTCACATCCCTTCGCAAAATCCCGGAGAGATTCACATCTCTTCTCAAAATTCCGGAGAGATCTCTCCGCAAAATCTCAAAGAGATTCACATCTCCTTTCAAAATCTTGGAGAGATTCAATTTTTTTGGGAAATCTCAGACAGGGACGAATATTCCCCATGATAGGCACACGCCTCACCTAGGGATCAAGCCTATTTCTAAACCTGTCAAACACACTCACGGCTAGTAAATTGAGCCTGATCTATACATGTCTATCCAAAAACATGAATAAGCTCTCTTGAGCTACGCGTGCTCAACAAAAGGACCCACAAGCAATAATACTGTAAAGACCCTCAAGCTCGTCAACGCTATTAGACTAGTCAAGAGACGAATTATCCGATAATAACTCGATTAGTTTAACACGAACGTTAATTAATAGAAATTAATCTAACAACGAATTAGATACGAGACTAGTGCCGTTAGATAGAACTCGAAAAGTTACGCGGAAAGGAATACTCGCACGCGTCATTCAGATACCAGACGAAGAAGATATAATTGGTTTAATTCTTAGCCGACATGGCTGCCCTTATCATTTTCTCGGATGCCTTTAGCATTAGTTGGCCTTATCCCCATTCGATCCGAGAAGAGAAATTCATTCTCTTATTCTTCTTCTTTTTCTTCTGTTCTTCTTTTCTTCTTCTGTTCTTCTTTCTCTGGTGGTTTGTGAATCAAATGGATGAATTTGAGATTGAAACAAGTGGAGAAAGATCATGTAATGACTGCCGGTGAACTGAGATATATGGTATTGATGTTGGAGAAGATTGAGTTGCTGTTATAAAAGAAGATCGGGTTTCTGAAGTTAGGGTGTGTTGAATCGATGATGATATAGTGACGTTGAAGGATTAAGAACAACTGGGTTGCTGTTTAATTGGAATTCTAGTGTTATCTTGAAGAGTAATTCGAGTTTGATAATTAGGGTTGTTTGCATGTCGTATTGGAATTCGAATTAGGCAAAGATTGAGAAGATTTAGATAAAATTAGAAGATGGGTTTATTCTTAATTGGTGTTTGATGGAACTTATGGAACTGTCCTGTGAAGAATTGAAGGTTAGGGTTTGCTCTGGTTTTGGTGATTGATTATGGCAGAGATTGAATATGGAATTGAATAATTGAGGATTGGTTTTGAGAGTATAACTTTGAAGATGAAGATGATTATACTAGTTTGAGGATTTGAATTTCAGAGATGAGTATGAATTAGGGTTTTTGAGAATTGAAACTAGAGATGAAGTTAATTGAAGCTAAGATTGAGGTTTGAAGCTGTTGATGATTGCTGGGGCTCGTGAGATTGAGTAGAAGGAGATAATTCTGAGAAGAAGAGTAGCTGCAGCTGAGGTTAAGATGATTGCAGCGTTTGGTATTTGAGTACATGGCTTGGAGTTGATGATGAAATGGTTGTGCTGATGAGTTCTGAGTAGTCTTGGGATGTGTTGGTGAATCAAAGATCAAAGTGAGAAGCAGAAACTGAATTCAATTTACTGAGGAGCACAGTTTAGAGGTAATGGTTATCTTAAGCTAACTTTGTTAAGATGTGTATTTTGATTGTTGAGTTTATGAGTTGTTAATTGATCTAAGAATTTAGATATATGTATGTGTATGGAACTGGATGAGTAATTATATTACAGTGAACTGGTGATTGAGGCAGTGAAGAGTTGGAGATAATGTATATGGAATTGAGTTACAATTGTAATTTGTTGAACTGGTGAAGGTTGGATGAGTGCACAGGGGATATGAGTGGATGATAGAGGTTTAGGAACTATTTTGAGCGGAATTGAGTTGTTGTGAGAAAGAATTGATATGAGTAGTTGTATTGCTGAAATGGCAGTAGAGTGTGAAAGCCTGCAATTGCAGATCAAGGTAAGCTCAGCCTACATTTGTATTTGAGTTAATGTTTTCTTTAAATGAATGTATGAAGAGTTGAAATGTTAAAGAAGTAGAATTAGAAATGAAGCTATGGCAGGGAGGAATGTTGCTCAGTTTGAGCTTAAATTAGGGTGTTGAGTCTGGTGATGCACCATTATGGTGCAGTTCAGCCTTTGGCCTTTGCAAAGGCTTTGGCCTTAAGTTAGTTTAGCTGACTCGGTTTTCTGACTGAGTCGGATCAGTTTAACTCAGTTGACCAGACTTGACTCAGTGAACCTTGACTGAGTTGGTTTCTTTAACCATTGACCCTGGACTTTGACCATTTGACTGACGTTGACTGTTAGAGACCTGTTGACTGTTAGCGACTGTTAGTTGACTCTGTTAGACTGGGCCTTTTGTAATGGGCTTGTTAGTGGACTTGGGCTTAGTGTCATGTATTCTTAATTTGATGTATTGGACTCTTATAGTTTAAATTAGCCTTTGGTTTCTTCTACAAGGTTGTAGGTATTCATAAGACTTATCTAATGGATCATAGAACCAATCTAATTGAACTAGTAAACCTTATTTATGCTAAATATAGAGAATGAAAAGGTGTAAAATCATAAATGGGCTTAGAACCATTAGATAAACTTGTATGATTCTTGTATGAGCCATTGTGGCTAGATTCTTAGAGTGCTTGTGTGATTAACAGTTAATCTTTATTAACAACGATCGATCTCAAGGATGAACCAGTGGATCGTGGATCTCGAGGTAGGCGAGGCTTGTCATCAAAAGAGGTGGGAATCGATAACGAACTCTCTTGTATTCATTATTGTTTTACAAATCAATCTTGGTGTTGTAAAATTCATGCATATCTTTGTGTGCTTGTGTGTGGTATGAGATGTGTGTCTGCACAATATCCAGTATTCTATGGCTAGGGCGATACACCGCAATATTACACGGCCAAAACTATCTTCCTTTATATCCTTTTCTATGGCTAGGGCGATACACCGAAATATTACTTAATCGGAGTGGAAGTGGGCTTCAATATTACTCTTTCTTATGTGCGGCAACACACACATCTCATACTTGGATGTTTATTTACTGTTATTCATGGATGTTTACTGTTTGTTATTATTGTTCTTTTAAACTACTTTGAAAAAGTTAAGTTCCTACATTATGTTTTACTGTCTTTCCGTGTATTATCGTTTTTCGATAAAGCTTGCATTGTCTTCGAATCATACTAATGTTTACTTGAAAGCTAGTCGTTATTCCTACGGGGCACTCCTTTTAGGGATGATGTGCTCACCCATTCCCACTTTCAGTTTCAGAGACAGATCAAGATGTGCATGTGACGATGAAAGCTTCGAAGAATTATTTACGTTAGTTAGTTAGCTTTCGCTATATTTATTCTGTGTTTGTATTCTATTTGTAAACCTACTCACTATTGAATATGTATCATTTGAGAGGAGTTTTTGTATATATATTTCAGAGCGGGGCTAGTTTTGGGTTAAGTTTTGTAGAAGATTTCTTAATTGAATGTTAAGTAAATGATTTAGATTTTTAGTGCCTCTTTATTTAGTTAATCTCTTGGATTAGTCAGCTGCTAGCTTAGGGGGCGCTACAAATACGGTCTCCACATGACATATGTGACCGGCCATGGAGAGAGAGAGCTTTACCTCAACTCCTCTCACACTATGCACACGATTCCTGAGGCATTGCATGCCTTTTCACATGACTCATCTTAGTCATTCTCACAAATCAGAGAATATCTCTCTATCTTGGCCAACTTGGCTAAAGAGAATATTTGTATCTCAACACATCATCACAAAGGCTGACTCGGCTTCACACAAATTGGGGGATATCAATTAAGTTTTGATCTGGCGGTCTACGAAACGTGTGAGAAATACCCGGCCTATTTCTCACTGCATAAGAGAGTGAAGGCGGTGGATTAATAAATAAACTCAACCTAGTTTATCTAAATCTGTTAGAGCACTGCTCGGTCAAACTCGCAAGCTTTGCTATCTCAAGCTTGTTGTCAAGTTTAGTTGCCAAAACTATAACTTGATTTCTAGTCTACTTATAGCTAAGTCTCGAATTATGATAGAAAGTGTAGTTGAGCATTAGACTTCACGTAGTTCATCGATTGAAGACGAAGAACTACTAAGGGGATCTTGTGGAACTTCATCAACAAAAGTTATGTGGCGACTTGAACTCATCTATCACTCAAAAGTCTATCTTCTCTATCTCCTATTTGAGACAAAAGTCGTATATCTATATAGACTTCAATTATACACATTTGATATTTCGCTTACATATTTCTTGAAATATATGTTGGTAAGCTTTCGCTTTAACCAAGTTCATCTTATATTCTTGACGAAATTCAAAAGATGATCATGTACAAATCGCCTGGTAACATCTTACATGATTTGTGTGAGACAGTCATTTGATGTAGACTCGGAATGTTTCATATTGATCATTCAATCACTTGAAAATTGCTTTGAAGAAAATAGTTTTTGTGATACAGCTATTCCCGTCTTCCGAGAATGTTTCAATGGTTGAAATTAGAGTTTAGAACAATTGGATTTACGCATAGGGTGCGTACTTGCATATATGTAATCCATGTCTGGGAACCATGGTATGCATACCCGTATGCGTACTGGTTGGTTTGAGAAGTCTGGAAACCTGATATGCGTACCGGTACGCGTACTGGCGTAAGGTCGAGGTCCTAAATTTTTTGTTGAGTTTGGATGGTATGCGTACAAGTTCGCCTACTAGCAAAACCCAAACTTGGTCCGGCTACTTAGGTACGCGTACCCGTATGCATACCTAAGTGGATGATGTTCTAAAATCGGTTTGTTCATGAACTAATCAATACTTTCTTTATATAAAGGGGAATCTTTATGCTGAGGTGTCGAAAGGAGAATCCTTTAGGCTGATGTGTCAATTGTATGTTCATTTTCAGAAAAACCTGGAAAGCTAGAGCGCCACATAAGCATCCATTTCAACGGACACCTTCTGTTGACCAACATACCAACCAGTATGTCTTTTGGATAGACAAATGTATGCCCGAGATTAGCCTAAAGGACACTACTATTTAGAAGTACAAATATAACGAATACATTTTAACGGACACTTTTTTCTCACCAACATTCCAACCGATATGTCATTTGGAAAATAATGTCTATTCAAGATTTTCGTGAAGATATACGTCGTGGAGATACCAAAACCAATAATCCAAGGGTGAATTTTTTTAACTACAGGCCTTTGCGTTTTTCACCTAATAGCCGTTTCATTTGGGTTATCAACTTATCACTCTTTGAAATTCATACGACGCCTTTTCACAGTGAAAAGATAGAATCCCAACACTTCACGCAATAAAAATTGTTTGGTTGGGTAACGACTCTTCGAGGAGAATCTATATATGCTGACGGTGGTTGAAACAGATCAGTCAATCGCGAAAGTGATGATTAAACTGGAGCATCTCTTCATGCAATAAGAAATTCTAAGTTCCATGATGAAAAACCGATCAAAAAAAAAAAAGTTCCATGATGAAAAGATGGAGACATCAGACATGAATCAAACTAGGGAAAGTTATTTTGGATGATCTGTTTTGTTTTGGTTTTTTAAGATTTTACCCTCTTTTTAGGGTTATCTCCAGCAATGCTATCTAAGTATGTACAAAAGAATAGAAGATCGGGAAGGATTACAAGTTGCTGGACGAACCAGCCATGCAACCAAAAGAAAAGAAAAGATGGTACGTTTCAATTACAACTTGCAGTAACTTTTTTTTTTTGTTTTTTGTTTTGAAGGAGCAGTAACATATTAAGAATATGTTACTGATACGAAAAGAAAAGAGGATCAATCAAAAAGAGTTAAAGAAATTAAGAACGGAGTTTTGATACGAAAGTTATGAGAGATATTAAAACGGTACATGGTCGAAAACGGGAAAAAAAATAGAGGTAAAAAAGTAAGAAGATCAACAGAGATATTCTCGAAAAATGATGACCATGTCACCTGGAGCGGTGAAGAGAAGGCCATGCTTACTCAAAACCAAACATTATTGAACTAATCAACATCTTTTAATGGAAATAAAATTTACTGTGGATTTTGTTTTGGTTTTGTTGATACTTTGTGTTCAGGTGTTCCAGAGCCATCATTAATGTACAAGAATCATTTGAATGCGTATTCACAGAGATCATCAATACCAACCATCCCATGTTTATGAAACTATTAACTTAGGCTATAGATGTATCGTCCATGTAGATAGAGTAGCTAAATATGTAGAATATGAAGCATCGGATCTTGCCTTAGAGTCTATAGCTAAGAAGATTAAGGAAGAAAGTATTGCCATTATTTACCAGTTTGTGTGCGGTGGTGCAGCCTTGGATTGACGCAGTCACGGATATATATACTTCATTTGCACTAGGCAATTATGTTCACCTGCTGAGAATGTATGGAAACTGTTGGACAAAGAACAAGTCATCAACAATAACAAAGGCAAAGATATTTCAACCGTGAATAATGGTTTTTGTCCATATAAGACAACTTGGATTCAAAAGGAAAGGAAGAAAGCATGAATCTTTTTCCCTACCAAAAATCACTCAAGTTTTGGTTGGTTCCTAATTAATTGGATTCTTTGGTGACAAACTCGCACTTCTCTTTCATAAGACCAACAAGGTATATGCTTATTTTTGCTGCCTTAATTTGTAACTTTGTTTGTTGAAGAAAATTATTTTATCTTATTTATCTTTGCAGATTGGACCATATACTATTTCTCCGAGTTTTGGAGCATCATGCCCCTGGATAATCAGTAGCCAGATTTCTTCCAGAAAGATTGATGCTTACAAGCATGCATGTGAAGGATTTTTACTCCATCTCAAGAAGAACGCACAATTCTGCTAGAGTTAGCCTTACCAGCATAATAGAATATAGACTTCTATTATGCATGCGGATAGCAAGATATCGATCCCATTTACTTATAATTAAGTAAATTAATAAACTGGCCCGCGCAATTGCGCGGGTTTACTGAACTTGTACATTTATATAATAAGGAATGCAATCTTTTTCAAACCGTGGCTATAATGTTCATGACTTGATTCGGGTGAATCAAAATCGATTTTGCTTCAATTGTGTCTTGTATATTTCTATGAGAATATAAACAAATGAACAACTCTAGAACTAGTTTCATTTGAGCCATTTGAACAACTTACGGTTAAGATGAATAAGGTTGATATGAATTCATATGGCTAACTTCGGTTAACTATTGACGAGCCAACAAGCTGTACAAGTTTAGGTACGGTTACTCATATCTAAATGAAGTTACATTTCATTTGTGTGTAGCAGGCTAAGTTCGATCTAACGGTTGAAAGATATTAGCTTGAGTCTAATTAGGTTTTTATCTAACGGTGAATATTGAATGTTTTGTTACCAAGGTAACATTGATTGCAAACCCTGATTTGGAGACTATATAAAGGAGAACTCTAGAAACTGGGAAACCTAATCCCCATACCTCCTGTGTGATACTAGTTGCGACTAGAGTCGATTCTCCTTTAACCTTAGATTTTTCACGAAACCCTGTAGGTTAACGACTTAAAGATTTCATTGGGATTGTGAAGCCAGACCCAACTATTTTCTCTGTAGTTGTGTGATCTGATCTTGTTGTTTCTATCGTATTTGAGTACAATCGTAAGATTGGCTTGAGATTAATTTCTCCGATAGGCAAGATAAAAAGTAATCACAAACATCTTCGTCTCATCGTTTGTAATTCCACAATATCTTGTTTCGCTACCATACGATTAAGATTATTGTGAGGTGATTGATATTTATATGTTGTTCTTCAGGAATATAAGTCTGGTATATCAATTGGTTCCTGTTCACCTTGATTTATCAAAAGACAGAACAAAACTCATAGGCTTATCTGTGGGAGACAGATTTATCTATACAATAGACTTTTATGTGTGATACAGATTTGTTTATCAAGTCTTCGACTTTGGGTCGTAGCAACTCTTAGTTGTGGGTGAGATCATCTAAGGAAATCAAGTGCGTAGAGTCCTGCTGGGATTCAGAGACGTAAGGAGCGCGACTGTACCTTGATCAGTGTGAGAATGGTTGGGGCTCAACTACATTCCAGTCCGAAGTTAACTTGGAGTAGGCTAGTGTCTGTAGCGGCTTAATACAGTGTGGTGTTTAAATATGGACTAGGTCCCAGGGTTTTTTCTGCATTTGCGATTTCCTCGTTAACAAAATTTCTGGTGTCTGTGTTATTTCTTTTCTGCATTATATTTTTTTTTATATAATAGAAATATCATAGGTTGTGCGTAGTTCAATCAATTAGAGAATCCAACCTTTAGTTGTAGATTACATTGATTGACACTTGAACATTGGTATTTGGTACCGTTCAAGTTGTTTTATATATTAATCAGGCTCATGGATTTCTATCTGTTTGATTTGCTGATTACATTGTGAAACAGAGATACAGCGCGCTCTTGGATATATTTCCATTGATTGAGTCTTACTGTCTAGTTGATTCTCTTGGAATTATAGTGGAGTTTATGATGAGTGCCAAATAGTGCATATTTATACACCTTTTTATTGGCATTTTACTCATCTTTTGCGCTTAGAAATCAGATATTATCCCATATTCTGTGTTTTCTTTATTTTCAAGAATAAATATTTGTATTAATTAATTTTGTGTTTTTAGGTAATAAATAAAGCTCGGAGAATTTGAGGAGCCAAAGAGCGAAGAATTGGAGTCGAGCATCTATGGAGCGGATAGCCAAAGCTCCGCGCGCGAATCGGTTGCAACCCAACAAGGAAGACATGGGCTAGAGCTACCCACGACCGGATCCGAGCCCGCTCACTCGAGCCGTCAAGATCTCGCCTCGGCTACATCCAACGGTCGCTCCATCGCTTACATCTATCTCTCGATGATCCCGTACAACACCAGATCACACCGAGACCGGCTACCATTCTCGTCCGTTCAGATCTTCCCAGCTAAATCCTACGCTCGCTGAGGCACTCCCATCAAATCCCGATGCACCCACTTCACATCACACCACCTATATAAGCCCTAACACGAAACCTAACCCTATTCTCTTCTCCTCCCCCATACCTCTCTCCCCGTCTCCATCGGGCCATCTGAGAGAGCTCGCTCCTCCACCTCCCTTCACCCGACCAAAGACCTTCCCTCTTCCCGACACACGCCCATCACCACCACCATATCGAGCAACAACCAACCCCAACAGCCCGCTCCTAGTATTAATTATCTATTACATAGCTTCTCAACCCTAGAAGCTAAATGATAGATAATTGAAACTAGGGTTAGCCAACAACCGATGCATGGCGTTCTCGGGAGATGAAGTGACAAGGGAGAGCAGCGGCGTTCAGAGTATGGGTGCGAGTTGTTTGATTTATTTTATCTTTAATTTTTATTTTAATTGAATTAGGGTTAGGTATTTTGGGGGAAACTTTGCATGTATAAATAGGAAGTGTTGATGGATGTTAGAAGCACGCCTGGGTTAGCCAGAGTGTCATTTAGGTTTAATTTTGTGTTTTAATTTAGTGTGAGGGTTTGAGATGAAACCCTAATTCCATGACTGTGTATGAAACTTTGTTGAATGTTCTTGAGGATACAATGAATTAGATAGCTTCAATACTAAATACCCAATGCTTTTCTCTCACAGTGCATACCAACGCCATGGATGCATTGTAGTTAGGTCTCAACTGTGTTGAGTGTATTGCAGCTCTTGCTTCTATTTTTAACACTAATTCCTTTGATTAGTTATACTTAATTAGATAACTAATGCTCTGGGTTAGTACCCTTAGCTGTGTATTGAAGTGTCACTAGGAGAAACCCTTTAGATATGTGATAAAATTGACAAATTATCCTTATCTGTCACAGGACAAGAATAGCCAACATAGTTAAACACACAACATGGTTTAGTGGTGAATTTGACCACCCCAGCACACATTTGTTTTCACTGTTATACCTTAGCTTAGGATCACTACATTCTACTTCAGCCGTATCGGCAAAACCCCCTGTTGTCACATTGTTACCTCACTTAGAATTCAGTTAGCAAGCCTTGATCAATATCGAGCACCACAAGTCCTTGTGGGATCGACCACACTTCTGCCGCGTCTCCAATAGACGCCGTGCACTTGCGGTATAACCCGTAGGCCGTAATTTAAACATCTTTTCGGGCCTACCAAGTTTTTGGCGCCGCTGCCGGGGATTTGGCGCGTGCCCTGTAGTTTTTTTGGCTTGTTTCACTGAGTTTTCATCTATCCCTGTATATATTCATTTTAAAGTTTCACTTTGTTATCTTCTGTTAATAGTGTAACTTAGCATATCATTAGCCTCTCATTGCATATCTGGTATAACCCTGCATATAGTTTGCTTTCCCTGTAATTTATAACTTGTTTTAACCTTTGCATCATAGCTTCCTGTTGTAGTTTCATAGCTCTCTGCATCATCCTCTGCACATTGTTCCTTTTGTTGCATCTTACTTCTTGACCTGAGCTATAAGCCTCTGTAGCTGTAGCTTAGTGTCACTTGCCACTTTCTCCCGTGTCACCCAACTTAGCCTGCCATCCGTTAACTTAATGTGCATCACCACATCTTTTGCATTGTAGGCATACCATTTGTATTGCATTCCTGCACCTGTCTCTGAGCTCCCTTGATTGCATCTCAGTGCATATCATTTGCATATCATTTGCATCTCAGTGCATAACTGTGCAAATCTGAGGACTGAATTTTCCTTCTAAGCAACAGGTACCTTCTATGCTACTTGGCTGTTGCCGCTGCTGAGCAACCAAGACCTGAACTCGTTGAACTTGCTCTTGTGCTTGCCGTGTCTTCTTTGAGCAAGCCCAAGGAGTGGGAGAAAAGCGCAAGGGGCCTGAGTCACAAAACTCTGAGCACACCAGGTGATCACCCCTGAGCTGTGAATGAGGTAGGCCTACCAACTTGCTTGATAAGTAGTTACCTTGCTAGGTGATCACCCCTGAGCTGCATATTGCATGACAACCTGAGCAGCCCCTGCCATTCATGGTATTCATGTGAGTGGTTCAATGCTAGTTGACGATGCTCTGATTTTGTGCTAAGCATGCTATACTTTGTTTGAAATCTTATCTGAACCACCACTGTGTCGAAACAATACTTGTGTGGCCTGAGCATACTTGAGAGCATAACCTCCTGTGCTGTAGCCCTTGTGCATGCTTGATCCCATTAGAACCTGAATTGTTGCCTTGCCTTGGCTGAGTGCACAGACTTGTAACCATGCTAAGCATGTTGATACTTTGTGAAACATTGCTTAACCATACCTGCTAAACTCTGCAATTCCCCGTGCATGAGCTGCTTGGTTATACCGGATTGTTGCTTGATCATGAACTCCCTTGATAGCCTATGCATCTGCGCATGCTCACTCCCGTGCATCATTGAAAGTGCGCTAAGCATCATTATGTTTGAATCTGTGTAAACTCTGTTAATGAGAAGCCTTAGTTTGAGCACAAACCAATCACCAAATACCAGGCTGTGCAAGCTAAGTTTTTAACTGGCCACTGGGTTGTGAATTGTCTTGGCATTGCTTAATTTGTTGCTTTCAAGCCGCCAACTGGCTATGCTAGTTTTCTCGTGAGTTTGTTTTGTGAACCTAGGATGTCTTTGTGTACAAGCCTTGCTTGAGCTGCCAATCCTAGGCCTGTCGACCGTGCATGATAATCCAGCCTCCCTTTGCTAGCCCCTGAAGCTGCAAGCTTGAGCTCCCTGGCTAGCCCTTGGTCTGGTTTCCTAGTGATTTCCTTGTTCTGTGCACACAAACTAAAGCACAACCATTGAGCTCTGCTCACATGACCTGAGCTCCACTCACACTTGGGCCACACATAACCAGTGCACACAACTGAGGCCTGTTGTGCCTTTCTGCTGGGCTGTACACCCTACTGGGCTGTGCACTGTATTTAAGCCCACAACCTGGGCTTATCACAAACTGAAACCCAGTTCACCTGGTTTAACATATAGCAGGGCCGTGCAAAAAAAACTGAGCCCACATCACACCATCTGGGCTGCTTAGACTAAGCCCCATCTGCTGGGCAGTGCACAAAGATTTCAGCCCACACCCATTAAGCATTGAACACAACTGCTGGGCTGTCTAAACAACCACTTGGGCTTACACCGAACCGAGCCCAACTCTACTTCTGGGCTGTGCAGTTTAACAAATCCTGGGCTTCAAACAACAAATCCCAAACAAACCAAAGCAACATGGGCTTCCCACATAAACCAAAGCTCCCAACAAAACCAAATGAATCCCATTGAATCCAAAGCCCAATAAACCAAATTCCCACATAAACCAAATCCCATCTTCATGTTCTATGTTTCCGTACATTATTTTTTTGAGTTAACCCTCAACTTTTTAGATTGTTAGTAAAAATTTTTTAGGACTTGTTAAATTTTTCTTTTCTTGAATTGGTTGAGTCTTCATGCGCTTATATTGTGCTAATCTGATATGATCTCCACTGAGAATGTTGGATTTTGCCTTGACTAACGAAGCTCAACCTTGCTCCCGCCGACATTCCGGTAATCTCTTCCCTTTTATCTTTTCAAACATAGTTCTCATGGTATGTGACTTGTTTAATTTTTCCTATCTGTTGACACATTGAGGACAATGTTTGATTTAGGTTTGGGGTGTGATTTGCATTTAGAGTTTTTAGTCTTTTATTTCACCTTTTATTTTCGAAAAAAAAAAAAAAAAAAAATTCAAAACTCTTTTTGTAAAAACCTCCAACTTTAGAGATTTTAGAGTCACTAGCATGCTTTTAGCTATGTTTACATAGAGAATCTGACCGAAATAACAAAAGTTAGAAGTGCCGGAGAACGCAATCGGGTTCCTTAGTTGATTAGAGCGTTAAAGTTGGATTTAACCATACCGGAGGGCGAATTAAGGTGCTGTTTAGATATTCGGTAGTAGAATTGTGATCAACCATAGTGGAGACTACCCATTTTACATCAAGCGAGGTACCGACCTTCACTCTTTGTGACTTTCTAGAAAAGCTTTTAGAGTGTGTGTCACCGTACGTCAATTCCGGGTAGGAATGGTGAGCTACCCAACTTCGCACCACTTTCAAAGACTACTTTTGATCTCTTGAGTGCTAATTCCGTCAATCATGAGGGTGACGTCTAAAGATGAAAACTCCTTCTAAATATCGATTTGCAGTTAGCATCTCTCTCTCTCTCAATCAACAAGACCCATAGAAACACATCATCGTCAAGAAGTTTTTGAGAATCGAATATTGAAAGAAAAATTGATATAGTCCAAGGTTTATGTGCAACAAAGAAAAGAAAGAAAATAGGATGAGAATTAATGAAGTTTGTGAAAAATTGAGTTTATCGTTTTATTGTAACTTAAAAAAAAAAAAAAAAAAATAAAAAAAAAATTAAATTAATTAATTATTATTATTCAAGTTTTTGTAAAGTTCAGAAGTTCGTCATCAACAGTTGAAGACCGAAGATGGAAGACGTTTCTATGGTTTCTTATGAGAGAGTGATATTAATTGCCGATCGGGTGAGAAGTGAGTGAGTACTCCCACCCTTGCTAATGGTTGATTTCCTTTCTTAGAGATCATTAGAAAAAGATTCTTTTTGTCCACACTTTTGTGGAGTCTCCAGATTCTATTTCGGAAGGTTATCCTTCTTACCTACAACGTGTGCAGGATTTCTCTCTTTACTCCTGCCTGCACACATGAGAGACTAAAAAAGCGATCTTTTTGAGTGCAATTATCATAAAACCCTAATGGTGAGGCAGAAGTCGAGGCTTATGATCACAATCGAATCCGAATTCTTTCATATGGTATGGTTACTTCTCGCTCAAAGACTTAAGGATGAGAATGCGTTCTTCGATAGTTCTAACTTCATTTACTAGCATGCGAAACTCTATGTCCTCATAGCTTCTTGGAGGCTTGAGACTCTTTTACACTCGAAGTTGGAGAAGGTTTTGTGGGTACACCTCTGGTAAACCCTCACGAGACTACAACTCGTCCACTAGGGACACCTAGGGGTTTAAAGGCTTAGTGCATACGCTAAATGCATTCGAGAGACCTACGACAGTGGTATAGTTAGGATTTCTTATTTTCTTTCACTTGAGGACAAGTAAAATTCAGGTTTGGGGTATTTGATGAGTGCCAAATAGTGCATATTTATACACCTTTTATTGGCATTTTACTCATCTTTTTGCGCTTAGAAATCGAGATATTATCCCATATTCTCGTGTTTTCTTTGTTTTCAAGAATAAATATTTGTATTAATTAATTTTGTGTTTTTAGGTAATAAATAAAGCTCGGAGAATTTGAGGAGCCAAAGAGCGAAGAATTGGAGTCGAGCATCTATGGAGCAGATAGCCAAAGCCCGCGCGCGAATCAGTTGCAACCCAACAAGGAAGACATGGGCTAGAGCTACCCACGACCCGGATCCGAGCCCGCTCACTCTGAGCCGTCAAGATCTCGCCTGGCTACATCCAACGGTCGCTCCATCGCTTACATCTATCTCTCGATGATCCCGTACAACACCAGATCACACCGAGACCGCTACCATTCTCGTCCGTTCAGATCTTCCCAGCTAAATCCTACGCTCGCTGAGGCACTCCCATCAAATCCTGATGCACCCGCTTCACATCACACCACCTATATAAGCCCCTAACACAGAAACCTAACCCTATTCTCTTCTCCTCCCCCATACCTCTCTCCCGTCTCCATCAGTTGCAGAGAGAGCTCTGCTCCTCCACCTCCCTTCACCCGACCAGCACCTTCCCTCTTCCTGACACAGCCATCACCACCACCATATCGAGCAACAACCAACCCCAACAGCCCGCTCCTAGTATTAATTATCTATTACATAACTTCTCAAACCCTAGAAGCTAAATGATAGATAATTGAAACTAGGGTTAGCCAACAACCGATGCATGGCGTTCTCAGAGATGAAGTGACAAGGGAGAGCAGCGTTTCAGAGTATGGGTGCGAGTTGTTTGATTTATTTTATCTTTAATTTTTATTTTAATTGAATTAGGGTTAGGTATTTTGGGGGAAACTTTGCATGTATAAATAGGAAGTGTTGATGGATGTTAGAAGCACGCCTGGGTTAGCCAGAGTGTCATTTAGGTTTAATTTTGTGTTTTAATTTAGTGTGAGGGTTTGAGATGAAACCCTAATTCCATGACTGTGTATGAAACTTTGTTGAATGTTCTTGAGGATACAATGAATTAGATAGCTTCAATACTAAATACCCAATGCTTTTCTCTCACAAAGTGCATACCAACGCCATGGATGCATTGTAGTTAGGTCTCAACCTGTGTTGAGTGTATTGCAGCTCTTGCTTCTATTTTTGACACTAATTCCTTTGATTAGTTATACTTAATTAGATAACTAATGCTCTGGGTTAGTACCCTTAGCTGTGTATTGAAGTGTCACTAGGAGAAACCCTTTAGATATGTGATAAAATTGACAAATTATCCTTATCTCACACAGACAAGAATAGCCAACATAGTTAAACACACAACATGGTTTAGTGGTGAATTTGACCACCTCAAAGACACATTTGTTTTCACCTGTTATACCTTAGCTTAGGATCACTACATTCTACTTCAGCCGTATCGGCAAAACCCCCTGTTGTCACATTGTTACCTCACTTAGAATTCAGTTAGCAAGCCTTGATCAATATCAGAGCACCACAAGTCCTTGTGGGATCGACCCGTACTTGCCGCGTCTCCAATAGACGCCGTGCACTTGCGGTATAACCCGTAGGCCGTAATTTAAACATCTTTTCGGGCCTACCAGTTTATCCATACAAATTGCTAAGCAAAATATTGGGTGTGGTTGTTAGACCCCCGCTTTTTTAATTGGTATCAGAGCAGGCAAACACGTTTAAGACCTGATAAGTCTGAAAAGATGAGGGTACCCAAATATACGTCAATCTAAAACTTTTCCACATATAAGTCCTTTCTCCGAAAGTGATTGTCTATAGACCGAGTCGAGACAATACAACTAATCTATTCACACTTCATGTGATCGTCTATGGATACGAGATCGAGACAATACGACAACACGATAACTTGTGTGATTGACTATGGATACAAGATCGAGACAATACAACAACGAAGTATGTTTACTTAATAAATGGTTCGGACTTAACCAAACACAATAGGATTACTATCAAGTAAATAGGAATTAACGTTTGGGTATTTTACTTCTAATTATAATAAAAATAATTATAATTGCGGAAATAGAAAAGTAAAAGACACAACAAGATTTTGTTAACGAGGAAACCGCAAATGCAGAAAAACCCCGGGACCTTGTCTACAATTCAATACTCTCAGGATTAAGCCGATATACAAAATCAATCCAACTTCGTATAGTTGAGACTAAGAAACTAAACCTATAGTTCACATAGTTCTGTCTGTATTCCCACGCCATCAACTTGTAATAAGTCACGTACTTGGAACAATTCCTTTGGTTCGTATTCCAAACAGTAAAGGAACAACAAATCTGTTTGGTAACAACTCTTTTCAACCAAGTGATATGAGTTCGACAAAAGGCTCTTCCTTTTATCCCAATAAACTCCTTTGTCAGGTCCTTAGATCTATCTAATAACAACTACCAAAGTAATTGTCAAGATTTTGCAATCAATACTTTGAATCAAAAAAAAATTATATTGATGCCGATCTACTCAACTAATCAATCCAATCTACCAAGGATAAACTGATTATAGTTGGATCCTCTTTAACCGAAACAAGTATTGTGCACACCAAAGATTATGAACCCAAATCAGAAATCTTCTTCGTCTTCAAATCTTCTCAGATCTTCAATAAATACCTGCACACAATCAACTTGAATCTCTTGTGATCAATGATGCACAGAACAAAGTCTGTTAACAATGGATTATCACAAGACGTCTTTAGATCTACAAACAGTCTAAAGATCCCCGTCGAAACATCGATCTAGTTTGAGTGAATCTTATATCAGAAGAGAAGATTCTCAAGCATAAACAAACTAGGTGCAATCAAATTTCAACAACCGTTAGTCAATCAAATCAATCGAAAACTACTAATAAACCGCAATTATCTAGTTTCCCACCAACGGTACTAATAGAGCTTCTCAATCCCAAAGAAGTCTTTAAACCGAGCGGCCGTAAGAGATTTTGCCTAATTAGGTTACTTTGCTCTCTGAATAGGCGGCTCCACCAGTAACAACACAACTAAGTAGTTTTGATGGCTCTGAGGATTAGTTTGCTCGAAATGCAAACTTTGATATTTATAGACCAAGGAAGTTTGGACACCAAGGAATTTCCAAAACCGAAAATATTCTCAAGATATGCAATATATTCTAAATTCGGTTTCCATAATTCCTGGAAATGCTTTGTCCAAACATTGACCGAAAATCTCTTAGAAAATCTCCAACTAGTAAATGCACATTACTAATTTTCATTTTCCAAAAATAAAATTAAAAACCTTAATTAAAAGATTCTCGATTTATTTTCGAACTGGGATTTTCCTTTAGTTATTAAGGAATATATTTGAACAATAAAAGATAAGTATTACTGCACATGTTCAAAGAATGTCGACATCTTAACTTAGTAAATCATCTTTCATATTTATTATCTTGGAATCGATTTGCCACACTTCCAAACAAGTTTAAAATTAGTTCATCTGGCTTCCAAGAACTATGTGATTGATTAAGAACACTCAATCACCAAATATGGGTTTCACGGTTCTACCAAAACAAGTTTCGGTTCTACCTCCACGTGGGTACTGGAATTAGTCACACTAGCTTTCCGAAATTCGGTTGACTAGGTACTAGGATCGGTTCCCACATATATATGGTATCTAACTTGTATTTGTTGCACATGTCCATAGGATCGGTTCCCAATATCTAAAAACGTGTTGCACATGTTCATAGGATCGGTTCCCAATATCTAGAAACTTTGTAGGATCAGAATATCGCAACACCAAGACCCTTGTGAAATCCATAAACGACACACTGCGAAGATATCGCAGATAAGTAATATAAATGACGCAACGGATGACGACAGCCTGAACACGAGAAAGATGTGAAGATCTGGCGAGATTTAGGAGCGTTGCGAGATTTTACATTTGAATACTTGCGAGCGTGTCGCCAGCCAGATCCAAAAATAAAGGACAGCTTAGCTGTCACCCACTATGTAATGTCCTATATAAAGGACCGAGTAGGCTTATGAGAGAGAGGGATCTTTTTCGAGTGTTGGGCAAGTTATTAAGATAGAGAAAGTTTAGAGGGGTTGTAAATTCTTTAGCTTATTTCCTTTTCATCTTGTAACATTTGTGAATTTAATCAATAAAGACTATAATTGTTCATCTTAAAATGACTTGATTGTGTGAATTCTTGTGAGGGGTGTAGTGTGGGATTTCCTGCTACTACATATGGCGCCAGAAACAGGGACTGATTGAAGATTGATATTGTGATTTGAAAGAATTTGGAGTAATAGGGAAGGAATTTCATATAATTTTCAACAATTCATTAAGATTGAAAAATGGCTAGAAGAAGACATGCATCAAAACAACCAACAACTGTTAGAAGGAGTAGGATACTTGCTGGAGAAAGGAGAGACGAGATGGGGGAATCTTCAAGAATGAATACAAGGAACAATAGAGAAAATCAAATTCAACCGCCAATTCAACGTACACCACCAATACAAAATAGAGCTGTGGATTATGACAGAGCGAGTGTACATACTTGGCGATCAGATTCTGTAGATGAAATGGGAGAAGAGCAGCAATTAGGAGGCAATGGACAAGATGAGAGAGGCCAAGAAGTAATTAGAGGAATAATTCATGAAAATGAAGAGATTGCAGCATTAGAGGCGTTGAGGCAAACAATACATGAAGAAAGGCGGTTAGAAGCAGAAGAACGTGCGAATTTGACAAGGCAAAATCATGAATTGAGGATGGAAAATATGAGATTACAAAATAGAAGGTCAAGAAGCACTACAAGATCAAGTTCAAGATCAGTTAGAGAAGAAATAAGACAAAATTTGCCTATAGAAAATGCTAATGAAGAAACTTGAGAGGGAATACAAAATCCAGTCGAAAAACGTCGCGAAGGAAGAGAAATATTGGAAGATCGTTATATTCAACGTGCTGAAATTCTTCAAAACGGGCAAAATGATAGAATTCAGGGAAATAGACACCGTCAGGGGCGAAATAATCAACATGGAGAAGAAAATCAGGAAGAAGGAAGGAGAATATTACATGGGAGAGAAATACAAAGAAATGAACGAGTAATTGAAGATGAAATTGAAATACACTATACTAAACAAACACATTTAGCTCACGAGAGAGAAAGACTAAGAGCATAAGTGGAAGAACAAGAGCTACGAGAGGAAATTCGACAGAATAACCATGATAATCGAGAAAGGAAGCGTGAGCGAAATCGCAATAATGCTAATATCAATGAAGAATATGATAGAGTACAAAGGAGAACTAAAAGGCGGCAAAGAGGAGAAAATGAGAGATATAACGGTGTGCGAATTAATGAAAAAGGTGAAAGAGAAGATCGCAGAGAAAGACGAGAGGAAAATGATGAACAAGAAAGTCAAAACAGAGATGAGCGTAGGAGAAGAGAGGCGGAGTTGAAAAGACCAATGGATCCAAATTCTGGTATAAATGAACAAATTTTGAGAGAGTTAGCGGAAATGAGAGGAATGATAAATAATAAAAGAGAAGGAGGTAAGAGACAACTGGATGAAGCCATAGAGGAAGCTGCGAAAACTCCATTCACACAAGAAGTACAATTAGGAGGAATGCACCCAAAATGCAATTTACTTGCGTTAACCAACATTTTTGATGGAACAACTTGTGCAGTCCAACACATCAAAGCTTATGTGAGATGTATGCTATAATGGGAGAACCATGATGCAATATTATGCAAGTATTTCGCATCAAGTTTAACAGGAGAGGCGTTTGAAGGTTTGCCAAAGAATACTATAACATCTTTCAACCACTTGCAAGCTATATTTTTAGGGACATATATAAGTAACAATTCCTCGCGACTTGGCATTGAAGATGTATTTGGGTTGAAGCAAAAGGTTGGCGAAAGTTTGAAGCATCTAACTGTGAGGTGGAATACAATGTGTAGTGATATGGATGGTCATGTGGACGTAAGATATCTCATTCTGTCATTCATCAATGCTATGTTCGCAACCAACCTATTATACATTCAAATTTTCAGAATCAAGAATACAATCACAATGACTGAGTTGCGAGAACTTCAAGAGGAATATATTGCTCTTGAGGAAAAGAAAAATGAGATGGAATCATACCCCATTGCGAACACAAGTTCAAGAGCAAAGAATGCAAGCTTGTTACCCAAGTTAATAAATACAGTGGCGAGCACCTCGCAAGGGCAACAAGAGAGGATAATGGGAGATAGTCAGCAAAAGCTAGTAGCTATGGGGAGTCGTGATCAAGAAGAATTCGAGAGAGAGAGAGAAACTTCTATAGCCTTGGTGGAAATAATAAAATCCAAAGACTTGATCAGCCGCAAGAAACTTATGGAGGTCATCAGCCGCAAGGAACTTATGGAGGTCATAGGCAAAACTATCACAGAGGACAAATGAAGTCATAAGATAATATGGGAAGAAATCAAAATGCCACCTTTGAATGCTAGTGTGGAGAAGATATGGGAAGCTATAATCCTAATGGAAAACATACCCGCACTATGGAACATGGGGAGTGAAGCACCTCTAAGCTACAGAAGTAATGAATTTCGCTCTTATCATCATTTCCATGGACATACAACAAATGACTGCAGAAATATAAAGAGAATCATTCTCAGGATGATAGATCAGGGAAAATTAAATCACTTTCTAGTAGGACAAACGCAAACTCAAGCATTACCACCTCCTCCAGATATTCACAAGCCAAACACAACAAAAGAAAGAGAAACATTTGTGATTGAAGTTGGCGCAAAGGCAAAGAATCTATTTTGTAACACTATCGTACACTCATACAAGACGATTGAATATTTTCACGATAACACTCTCAGCAGGGTTTTCGCAAGAGATGTCGATGACAGAGAAATAATGAACATTGCGAAGACATCGCCACTGGAAGAATGGCAAAAGCAGACTATCTCTTTTACCGCAGAAGAAGTACTTGAGGGTGGAGAAATGCACGACAACCCATTGGTGGTAAGATTGGAGATTAACCCAAAACCTAGCGAGGATGAAGATGATGAAACCGAGAATTCATGGGCAATCAACAGAATTTTGATCGATACTGGAAGTTCCGTGAATATTCTTTAAACTATGGGAGGGAAAGATGAAGATCTAATACCTTCAACGTATAAAATCTATGGTTTTAACGGTACTGCAAATAAGCCAAAAGGAGAAGTTCATATGCGAATTCCACTGAAAGGATTATCTTCTGAAATTTTATTCTGTGTAGTTGATGTGGAATCACCATACACCGCACTGATTGGACGACCTTGGTTACATGAGATTTTAGGTGTGGCATCGACTTTCCATCAATGTATCAAGTTCCCTCATCCCACTAGTGTTGGCATCATAAAGGGAGATTGGGTTGAAGGAAAGAAGTGTTATGAAATTGATATAGAATCTTGCGAAGAAAGGGCTGCGAAGAAGAAGAATTGAAAACACAACATCAAAGAAAAACAAAAAGGTGAAAGATTGATGGTAGATATAATAGAACAGGGAGAGGAAGAAATGTTGCGAAACCAATATATGATGAAGATAAGAAGTGGCGAAGGCTTCGCAATGACAAGAAAATGACAGGAAAATTCAAAAATGCAGAGGCAGAAAGTAGCAGAAATAAGAGACTTAAAGAATGAATGTACTTGTTGACTGCCAAAGAAGAAATTGGGAGGTGAAAGAAAAATAGATGAGGTTGCGAAAGGAAGTTGATATGCAGAAGAAGAGAATATATTTTATGAAATATAAAGATGCGATTGCGAAATTACAGAAGAATCAACAAATTAATCAGACAGAGGCGAACCAACTATGGCGTACACCCTAGTTCGCGAAATCAAAATTTCGCAAGAGGCAAATGTAAGACCTAAAGTGCGTCATAGAAGGGGGTACCTATTGCATGGCTCAAGGAAAAGGTTACACCGCCCATGGAACCTGAGTCATGGAGAATTGGGGTCAATAAAGCACATCCAGGGGAGGTACCTTGGATTTTCAATCTAAGCTTATGACTTAGATTGGACGACCGAGGGTCTCTTCTAAGGAGTCAGCATTTGACCAAGGCGCCGAGGTACACGGTTGAGCCAAGAGTGCATGGGGCATTTGAAGTGTCTCGGCCATTCTTGGCAAGTCTTGGCTTATCTTTCGGCCAAGAAAACTCCACTTAGGGTGCGGTCGTAACCATAATCCCTATAGGCAAAAGGGATAAGAGGCTCAAAACAACTGGTTTTGTCAAGACCGGATGGTAGGAGCTAGCCTTGTATGGCGTAAGTACGTTTCCTTGAAGGGGCAACCGGGGGAAGATAAGGGCGGCACCCTCCATTAGGGAGCCGATAAGTGTCTTAAGACGCAAATGTCATGAGGCTTTATTTTCGCAAGGAAATTTAGGCTTGTCATATTTGTGCGACAATCCTGAAGAGGCAATAATACAAAAGACAAAGATAAGACGAGATCAATGGGTCAGTACATGAAAGTGTAAGGACGTCCTGCGATTTAGTCGCAAGACGGCAATGTCATGGGGCTTTATTTTCGCAAGAATTTTTAGGCCTATCATATTGTCGCAACAAAAATTTCAAAGAAAAGGTTAAGGCAAAATCAATGGGTTTTTGCATGCAAATGCAAAGACGTCCTGCTATTTTCTCGCAATGACAAGAGGTGGCGCAATAAGACCTTTAACTAGGAAGGCAAAATAAGACCACATAAGAGAAAAAGAAAAAAAAAAAAAAGGAAATCTTGGAAGAAACCAAGATTTCCTTACTTGCGAAAATTCAAAGAGAGAACAAATGCGAGATTGAGGCATGAATACATATCACTATTCGAAAGTAACTCGCTTAATCTCTCATGTGAATGCAAATAACAGAGGCAAGTATGGGAATGTATAGAATAAAAACATGTTATTTGTCTTCATTTGATAGATTTACGTGCTTATAAAATGAAAAGTTGATAATATATTGATTAATTATGTTGCAAAAAAAAATTGCTCTTTTAACATGTGCAGAAAGGAACAACAAAATTAGAACTTGAAGATCCAAGAAATTCGAAGGAAAAGGCTACAAAAATAGAAGATTAAAGGAATGGATATACAGATATTACAAAAAGAGAAGGAAGAAGACAGAACTATTTCTTGATTGATTCTTCTTCTTCATTTTCTTCATCTTCATCAGATCCTTCTATTTCTTCATCTTTATTAGATTCCTCTTCTTTGCTAGCATCGCTGTCATAGATATCCAAAAAAGGCACATTCTCAGGGATTTCATCAAGGAGGCAAGGGTATAAAGAATGAGGAATGTTGTTGTCGTCACAGACCATCTTAATAGTCTGATTGCGAAAAAGAATAGCATCATTCTTGAAATTCGCTACAGTAATTTGTAGTTGCTTCTTCAATTTGGAATATTTGTCATCTCGAGAAGAAAAGTCCTTTGCGAGCTGCTCCTTCTCAGATTCAAGTTCTTCAATTCTTTTGTGAAATCTCTCCTCAGCCTCTGCGAACATATGACAATGAATCAGCAACTTAATGACAACTTCATAAAAAACAAACAATTAAATAAAGAAGAATGATCAACAACCTTCTTTGTCAGAAATCATATCCCTAATCAAGGCCGTATGCTCATCTTGAAGACTAACGTTAACACCTAAATTATTTCTGGCATCATCTAGAACCTTCGCAGCCCAAGCGAATTCATCGTCATTGTTTATGAGAAGAAGGGAGCGAATTTGATTCTCTCTTTCGCTAAGAATAGCATTTTTGCGGATGGATTCATCCCGTTCAATTTGAACCTCAAGAAGAGTTTTTTGGAATTTCGCTAATGCTTGAGCACCTTGACTAGCAATGCGATCTTTGTCATCTATGAGATCACTGATTTTCTTCCTTAAAGTATTAATTTTCTCTTTAGAACTAAGATATAGACGTTTAAATTGGTTGGCTAAGCCTAAACTAGATCTATGATCAATTTCTAAGAGGCGAAATTTAGATTGAAGTTCGTTTAGGGGAAGAGATTTAATCTTGTTATTTGAAAAACTAAGAATCGTTGAGGTGATCAAGAAGGGCATTGTTATCCATAGGATCAAGGAATGAGTGAAGAAGAATGGCTTCATCAGAAAAGTTATAAACGTCTGCGAAAATGGTAAATCAGATGAGGGAAGATAATGAGAGAATAAACCAAAGGAAAAAAAGAAAAGTCTCATACCATAAAGTTGTTGGTTGGCACTCTGAAGACTAGAAATCTTATTCTTCTGAGTGGAAGAATCAGCTTCTAATTGCTTGGTTTTCTCGCGAAGAGTAGCAGCTTCCGTTTCGAATTCTTCATTTATCTTGCGAAGAGCAGCAGCTTCAGCTTCCAATCCTTCATTTTTCTTGCGAAATTGAAGATTCTTCTTTTCGAGAATACTGCGCCTTTTCTCAAGATCTGAGGCAACAACAAAGGAAACCCTCCCGGACTATAAAGGAAAGTAAAAAAATTATCAAGATATAACTTAAAATCGAAATTATGAAGAAATAAGGGAACAAAGACATACCAAGACACCAAGCGAATTTAGAAAGCTAGGAGTCACTGATCTGGAGACCCCATGAAGAGAATCATCACCCTCTAGTAAAGGAGCATCACAGATACTCGCGAGAGCTTTGCACGTGCTAGAGAGACGATCATCTCCAATTCCTTGCATGGAGTCAGAGAAGATGCTAGACAATTGTGCCATAGAAGATTCAGTTGGAGAATTCTCCTTTGCGAGATAAGTATCAATATCATCATTATCTTCATCAGAGTTTTCGCTGGATTGAGGATTTGGAGGAGAAGGGGAATGAATCTTTCGCTTCTTTGAAGGTGGGGCAGTAGACTTTTCCCTGCGAAGAGAACCTTTACTCTTGCTTTTGGTCTTTGCAACCTTAGAAATTTCTTCTTCTTCAGTAACTTCAGCACCAACCTTCGCACACGAATGAAGATAAGAAACAGAGGCAACAATATTGTTAAAAATAATAAAGAAAAGTATTTCTTACTTCATCCGTGATCGAACGGAGTGCTGCTAGGGTACTTGCCTTAGAATTTCTTTTGTAGCTCTTTCTCAACTTGATAATCTAAAAATTTCGTAAGATTAATAGGTATAAAAAGGAGTGAAGATTATAAATTGAGCGAAATTTAGGAAGTATACCTCTTTTGCGTTTTCAGGCCAGTTAAAAACCCAAGGTTGATAATTGGCGAGATTCGAAGGGAGCACATGTGAACCTGAAATGTAAGGTCCTTTCAAAACCAACGGAAAGACGCACCATTTGTCGTCTTTAGAATGACGAGGAACATTGTTCTTTCCAGAATGCCAGTCGATATCCTGCATAAGTATTATATCGCTGGTGACATTCTCTCTTCTCTTCAAGCGAGTACCCCAGCGAGTTTTATCGTTCTTCTTTTATATTACTTCATAGTTTTCGAAGAAGCTTTCCACCGTATATTTTTCGGAGAATATCTCTAAGTCCACAAATTTAGGATCTCTGACTTCTTTTGGGTAAAGAGATCCCTTACCAGCACCACGGTTGGAGAACTCAAGCATTAAGCATATACAGTCCCCGCTCAGTTGGTAGATGGCTCGCGAGAATTTCGCATGATCAAGAATTTCATAAAATAAGGGAAGATCAGGGTCATAGAGAGGAATGGGAAGACCAGCGAGAATCTGACCTAGCGAAATTATGATTTCCTGATCATTACAACGATGATCAGAAAACAGTTTGGCAGAAAGAATGGATTCAGATTCTTGATTGGGAATGGTGGTCAACGTGAAACCTTTATCTTCGAAATCCTTTTGCACTTTGTCCAGAAAAGCTTATATTTACGACCAACTGGAGGCATTTTCAAAGTATGGTAATGAAGAGAAACTGAAGATCAAAAGAAGTGAAAAGGAAAAGATTTACAGTAGCAGAAACGGAAGTTACGGAGAGACGTTGAAGAAAAGTTGCAGAAAAAACAAGAAGGAAAGTAAAAAAGAAGAAGAGAGGAGTAAGAAAATTATATATAGAGAGAAGGTTTCTCGAAAAGGCAAACACATTTAATGCGAAGAGTAGACATGAACGGTTGAGAAAAAGCAGTTGAAAAAGATGTGTCAAGAAATAGATGGAGGAAGAGATACATGTAATGAATTCTGCGTAAAAGTACAGAATCATGTCAATACAGAAAAATATGAAAAAATGAACAGTTGTGACATTTTGAAAGTACTAATTCTCATGAAATTCTCTCCTTCACAGAGAAAACATGAGAAGAGGCAAGATGTAGGATCAGAATATCGCAACACCAAGACCCTTGCGAAATCCATAAACAACACACTGCGAACATATCACAGATAAGTAATATAAATGACGCAACGGATGACGACAGCCTGAACACGAGAAAGATGTGAAGATCTGGCGAGATTTAGGAGCGTTGTGAGATTTTACATTTGAATACTTGCGAGCGTGTCGCAAGCCAGATCCGAAAATAAAGGACAACTTAGCTGTCACCCACTATGTAATGTCCTATATAAAGGACCGAGTAGGCTTATGAGAGAGGGGGATCTTTTTCGAGTGTTGGGCAAGTTATTAAGAGAGATAAAGTTTAGAGGGGTTGTAAATTATTTAGCTTATTTCCTTTTCATCTTGTAACATTTGTGAATTTAATCAATAAAGACTATAATTGTTCATCTTAAAATGACTTGATTGTGTGAATTCTTGTGAGGGGTGTAGTGTGGGATTTCCTGCTACTACAAACTTGATGCACCTCATACAAGGATCGATTCCCCTTTGTGATCGGTTGCACCTCTTACTAGAATCGGTTCCCCTTTGCCTAGAGTTGGTCATACCAATTACAACAAATCGATCATACCATCTCGGGTGATTACTTAAGATCGGTTTCACTAATAAAAGTCATACCAATACTGTAGACACCCTAATTTCGTACACATTTTGAAGTCGTACTTCCGCGAAATATGCTCTAGGCAAACACCGTTCGTGTGTCCGCAGTTAAGGTCCAAGGAGAAACATTTTCATATCCACTAGGTGTCAAACGTGAGCTAAGGTGATAGTCCCACCAGTCTTGAAGTCCAAGTAAGTCGGACATACACCTAAATTGATAATCCACTAAGTACCCACTAATGCCGAAGTTTGAACTGGACATACATGTTAGTCCGCCAACAATTAAGTGCCACCAAGTTCGTGTCCATATCCAATGTTGGACGTCCACCCTAATAACAAAATGAGTAAAAATGTCGACACCTTAGTCTAGCTTTGTTCGCAAGAAATTCCATGTTTGCAAAAATCTTGAGATTAAATGATATTTGGCTATTTTAGTAAAAGAAATCAAAATGATTTTGGAGAATTTTTAATAATTGGAAATAATAATGATTTAAATGGTTAGAGAATTTAGGTTTTAATATGAGCCATCGGATTTAGGTCATTTCAATCCTAAGGTAATTGTTAATGGAAGAAAGCTATAAATAAGGTGTCATCTTTTTAGAGAAAGGAAAAAAATTCTGATAGCACCTAAGGAGAAAGTCAAAGAAATTTTTAAGAGATTTTTAGTGGAGAAATAGGAGAAACATAAAATTCTTAGAAAACTGTTGGTGTTGGATTGCCTTTGGATCGAGTTCGCGGAAGTACTAAGCCCTCGTTGATTCATCCTATTCTAAGTAACATTGGAATCTCTACTTTGCGAAAACTGGTAATACCGAGACATTAAACTAGTTATGTTGTCTTGATATAGTAAGATTGAATATATTCTGATTTGCTTCATCTTGATCACATGCTAAGCTTAGTTTTGTTATCATTCGTTTTAGGGCATTAGTGGATTTTTTTTCTAATCATATGCTGCATCCTTTTTGATTTAGTAGTGTTACGGGGTAGAGTCATCCAATAGTTTGTGTTGCACGTTGCTTTAATAATCATGTTTTTTTGTTTTTTTCTTTGCATTAGCAGTTAATTAATATTTATCATATCGCAATCTCTAGTCAATAGCTCTAGGAAAGCATCTCATAAGCAGTTTGGTTCATGTCATCTTATACATTATGCATGAAAATATCATATAGGCATCAGTGTGTCTTAGTTTAAATTCTCAAGCTATTTTGTAGATGCATGCATTAATATAATAGTCGTCCCATTCTATATTCATATCAGACAACGTAGGCACAATAGTTTGGAAGCATTCTGCATATAGATCCTCTGGCTCTTGGTACGTTCGATTTCATTGCATGCTGAGTGATTAGTTATGTCTCCGTAGATTGATAATGATGCATGTCATGGTGGTTAATTAGTGAAATATTA
>JAJJWW010014013.1:0-11080 GCA_023531295.1 Papaver armeniacum | reverse complement strand
GATCGGTTGTCACCCTGGCCAAAAATAATTTCACTTTCTTGCTTCACTAAAATAAAGTAGTATGCAATAAGAAAGAGTTCGTATCCACAGAGAGGCTTATGTTGTTATGCAAATTTTCGGTTTCTTAGTAACCAAGGGGGATGTTGATGTTTCAAAGCAATAAAAATAAATTGAAAGCAAAGTAATAATAAAATTTATCAATAAGAGAAAGTATTGGTCACGGATAGTTTCATTCACAAACTCGAATTATCAACAATGACTAGAATTGAAATTTTAATCTCTCATTTACTAAAAGTCCTAGGATACCTTGATCGCAAGAGTATCCCGCTAATTCCCTGATTTCATCACAACCACATTAAAAGATGCATATGTGAATTCTTTCTAAAAGCAACCTAAAGTGTAAAAGCACAATTAAGTTTAACTCCCTAAAAGCAATAAGTTTTCTGGAATAAGACTAATCAAGGCAACCAAAATGTGTAAAAGCACTAATTCGATTTAACCCAAGTTATGATTCATATGTGACTAGTAGGATATATCACTACAAGCACTACCCACATTTATGCTACTCAAAATCAGGGATACACAACGTTTTCGTATTGAAAACCCTAATATAGCTCTAGATATGAAAGTAGATGGATTGATTCCTGACTCAACCAAACAAACTATCAAATCATAAACATTATAAACAATGAATCATAATCAATAAATTAATGAGACAAAACTAATACATTGAATCAAAACTTATTTGTGAAATCAACTTATTATCCCATAACCAATAAATAGTATTTAGTTACTCATAGTATTTTGATTCAACATAATTATTATCAAAAAAATAAGATGAAGAACATGTAAAATAAAATGGAAGCAAACCCTAGTAGAATCGCTCTCCTCCAAAACTCCAAAGAGAAAATACGTGATAAAGTCCTCCCAAAAGAATAGAAACTCCTTCTTCTTATAGCCTTCACACTTTCCAAAATTAGGTCTTCAAAGCCCATGGTCCAATAAGTAGAAGTCCACTAAAACTCATGTGTGAAAAACCCATGTGAAAATATGACCCAAAATTGTTCGCCGGAATTATTGTGGCCGGAAATCGCCGAAAGTCAGCGGAAAACAGCCCGGTGATTCCAAGCAAAAGTCCGCCTTGGTCACCAGGCCAACGGGGTCGGATCGGTCGGGTCAATGGGTCGAACGATTTAACTCGGTGGCCACCGAGTTAAAGAGAGTCGGGGTCATGAGTTAGCATAAGAATAACCGAATCGGATGTGTTAGTGGGCTAACTGAAGCCGACTTGTCGTGCCACGCTTTGCACAAGCTTTGATTTTGTACAAAGACAATCATTGTGCTTCATAGCTCCTTGGCCAGCCATCTTGGCTGTGCATATATCCCCCATTCACAACCGCAATACACAATTCATCCCGCCAACCTTCGCCATTCAATCCAAATCTCCAACAAAGAAGAAACTCGCCTCATTCCTTGCTTCTCAAATTATCAAGACCATTCTCTCGCATCATCACACTCCAACCTCAGTATCAGCAGCACAACCCGCACTGCCATAGCCTCCCAAAGAAGCCATTACTAGCAACTGCCATTTGCATCTTCAAGCCTGGTTCTACCAAATACAATGGCAAAGAACACCGAATTCATACAAACCCATTTCCATCTCGAATCGCCAGCCTACCTCATGTCTTCCCCAGAATCTTCAACTCATCACAAACTCCATCTTTTGTTCAACCCAAAAATTCATTGCAACCTCCAATTTAACCTGCAATATCACCACTTACCCAATCTACAATGCCACCAGACTCCATTATTGCAAAGACCATCTCCAATATTCTCCAAATCCAAAAGACCATTTCAATGTAACTCATGCAATCAATCCATTACCACCTCTTCCAAAGAGTTATAACCAGAACTCCATATTGAGCCATGCCCTGTAGTTTCTGCGGCATCCACCAGTTCGTCACCAGACCCTGAGACACAGCAGCAAATACACATTCATTCACCATCCCATACCAGCTTCATCTAGTACTACACAGACTCAGCTATTGATTAACCCAAATATCATTTTCTAGCTGAGTCCTTGTCCTCAGCAACCGTAACCACCACAAGCTCATCTCTGTCTCAACATCTCACGGCTCCTCTTTGAACTCAAACATCCCATCCCGCCATCACTTGTAGTCCCCCCACTTTCAGTTCTCTTCTACATTCAAAGCTAGCATCATCACCACCAGCTACATTCCATCTTGCCATTACCAAGCCATAGCAGCAGCTCGCTCCATTCTCACCATCCGAGCTTCATTGTTATTC
This sequence comes from Papaver armeniacum, assembly GCA_023531295.1. NCBI lineage: Eukaryota > Viridiplantae > Streptophyta > Magnoliopsida > Ranunculales > Papaveraceae > Papaver > Papaver armeniacum. Next base: position 8,773 of record JAJJWW010014013.1, on the reverse strand, counting down.
ATACACAACACCCATAGCAACAAACCCCGCCGTAATCGTAGCCAGAACCCCCGCAACCTCCGGTTGCAACACATCACTTCCACCTGACCCTGCAACTTAAGAGTCACAAGTTCAGGCCATTGCAAATACTTCCACCACCACCATCAATGTGTGCCTCTCGCACTTTGCACTTTCCATCAGCTCAACCCCACCTCGAGCTGCAATAACTCCACCGAATTACCCCGCAATGATGCAGTTCAGTCATCCTAGCACCAACTCCAATTCCATTTACTAGCCTCGAGCTACAAATTCGTTCATGGCTGCCACCGCCACATGCTCCTTCCCTTTCTTTGTCAGGATTTCAGCTTTCGGCTTTGAGCTCAAATCATTCATTGCAGCATCATTGATTCTACCCTGTAATTTTGAGTTCACACAAACTGAGTTCATCCATTGAAAATCAAACCCATTTCAGTTCTTCTCTCAATCGAACTCAACACAGACCCATCTTGCTCTTGACACTCTGCCCAATTTCTTCCCTATCTCAAAAAACAGACCCACAACTCAATCGAAACTAGCTCAATCTAGATTCATTCATAACCCATTTAATCTTCTCATTTCTATCACCAGATTTTAGCAAGAACCACCACTGAAACATCCAGTAAACCCTAACTGAGCTTCATCTTCGCCATTAACACCTCCATCACTGGAATTTCAACCCCAAATTTGCAGCGTCTCTATCTCCTTCTTCCCAGATTCGAACTCCTTTCTCTCTCGATCTCTTGTTTCCAACAGCAGCATCGATTCTTTGTTCTTCAACCAAAACCCATCTTCTCTGCATCTCTATTTCTGCCATGGAAGTAGCAACATGCTTTCTCTTTCACCGGCTTCTCGATCTACTCTCAAAACCAACAAGAGTAATCGCTTTCTACATCTCAGGTGAAACTTGAAAACAAAAGAGAATCATTTCCCACGATGTTAAGGGTTGTAGTGATGAAAATTGCTTAAGGCACCCACTTTTGGATATGGGCCACCAACAGATTATTTGGCTTGTCAGTTCCACAGAACCGACTGCCTATTCTGTTTTCTTGCTCGGCTGCCAGTTACGTGGAACTAAAAGATCATTCTTCACCTCCTTCTCGTGCACCTAGCCTGGTTCCCAGTATCACTCGCTAGTGAATTGACTTTTGTGCTCGTTTACGCTCCAAATGAATCATTTCCACTTCTTTTCCTCCGTGCGACTCCAGAGTACCTAATAACTCAAAAACACACATAAGATACATAATTCACACGAAAAAAATAGCAAAGAAAGCATAAACTCTATATAGTAAATACGGTGTATTCTACACCTATCGATTCCCCACACTTAGACTTTGCTAGTCCTCGAGCAAATCAAACAAAACAATAAAATACAACAACTCCGTGTCGTCGAGGCTACGGTCACTTTTAGCATAAATAACAAGCCTTTAAACCCCTAGGTGTCCCTAGTGGACGAGTTATAGTCTCGTGAAGGTTTACTAGAGATATACCTACAAAACCTATATTTCAAACTCCGTCTATTTGTGACAAATCAATGAACGAATCCAAATTAACTACAGGAGGAGGTACCTTGCAAATTCAATTCAATTATTAGTAAATAAACTTTAATTAGATAGTCGAACAAGCCACAATACTGAAACTAACAAACCACAATCACAATGAAAAGATAAATAAGATGGATATAGATGTAGATGTTGGCGAATGTTCACAAGTGTTCGATGTTTCCCATATCTGTCTGAAGGTCACTACTAAGATGAACCTATGCAACCTATTGGATTGAGTTACTGTGTCAATGCTAACAAACTTATTTCAATCATCACTGGCATATACAAGGGAACCAAAAGTGACTTTATTCAACAAAATAATATTTATTTCTTTTATTTTTTTTTTTTTTTTTTTTTTTTTTTTTTTTTTTTTTGAAGACGGCATGATTATTAGATCAAACTGGATCCAAGCGCATGCTTCTTGTCAGCAAGTACATGATAGTTGCCTTGGATCCAGCATTCCACGCTTGTTTAGGCGACGGAGACAGGGACTACGTTTCACACATACTGCTATTCCCAAGTGTCATTTTTATTCCGTTTTGGTCTAATTGGTCGGTCTCTTTTTTTTTTTTTTTTTATTTTTTTTTTTTTTTTTTTTTAGCAACTCAATCACTCTAATCATCCTAGCAGCAATAACAACTCGATTTTTAGTGACCCACCAAAGCACTTAGAGAACAATAGAAAAACATGGAAAAATAAAAATAGCATGTGATATGGTGATATTCCGAGATATGGTAACAACTATCATATAATTTATGATTTCATGAGCTATATTCGTCCCTTTTAGTTAATCGGTTCCTCAACTCCTGCAATCAACATGGTTCCATCCACTAATGGTGTCATCCTAAAGGCACAAGTTTCTAGATTTCGGAGTTCAAAAAGCAACAATTTTTTTTTTTTTTTTTTTTTTTTTTTTTTTTTTTTTTTTTTTTTTTTTTCATGGCATAAAACTACTAAATGCATAAAACAAACTATACAAACATATAAATGCTCCCCCACACTTAAACTTTACATTGTCCTCAATGTAAAATTGAATCATCCAAAGAAGGTTCAAGGTGGGAAATTCCGCAAATGATATGCAAAAACAAGAAAAGAAAGATAAAATGCTTAAAAATAAAAAGATAAAGGGAAAGATACAAAACCGGTGGGTTGCCTCCCACTTAGCGCGTGGTTTAAAGTCGTCAGCCCGACTATCTCCTTGCTTGCAAAGCCTTAGCTAGGGTCCCATGCGTTATGGACACCCGAATGAACATCACTTGGATACCGCATGACTTCAAACATGTTGAAGCGAATTATCTCCTCATCAAACTTCATAGTGAGTATTCCCGCGTCCACATCAATGACGGTTTTAGCCGTCTTCATGAAAGGTCTCCCAAGCAGCAGGGGTATGGACACATCCGAACCATCATCCATTTCTAGAACACAAAAATCAGCTGGAAAAACTAGTTGGTTCACCTGCACAAGGACATCCTCAATAATACCCCTAGGGTAGACATTAGAACGATCCGCAAGTTCAAGCACAATATTAGTTGGTTTCAAGGGACCCAACTTTAAAGACTTATAAATAGATGCTGGCATGATATTCACGGATGCTCCTAAGTCAAGCATAGCCTTACCAATCTTTGTGTTACCAATCTCTACGGGTATAGTGAAACTACCCGGATCCTTGCATTTGGGTGGGAGTTTCTTTTGCAAGACCGCCGGCGTTTCCCCACACTCATAACCTCATTACCGGTTAGCTTTTTCTTCTTGGTACACAAGTCCTTCAAAACCTTCGCATATTTGGGAACTTGCTTGATAACATCAATGAGTGGAATGTTTACATGAAGCTTCTTGAAGATATCTAAAATCTCCTTTTCTAATTCCTCCTTCTTAGAACTTGCAAATCTGAGGAAAAGGCATAGGAGGAACATAAGTAGAAATAGGAGTTTTAGAGTTGGAATTAGGTACCTCGAAGTTTGGGGAAAATCAGCATTCTTTTCCTCCAAAACAGTTCCTTTTGGGCCTCCATATCACCCACATCAACAATTTCAAAGTTGCACAAGTTGTGTACCGCTTCTCAATGTAATAGCACTAACATTCTCTCTTGGGTTGATAGGTTGAGACGGAAGTCTCCACTATTTTGTGCCTTCAAATTGTTGATATCAATCGCCATGGAAGCCACTTGAGTCTGCAAATCCTTGATAGCACTCTTAGTTTCTTGTTGGCTTTCTTTGAACATGGTCGAAATACCTTGCATCATTGCTTTAAGCTTTTCATCGATGTCGAACCTTGGTTTTGCATTGGTTGTTGTTGTTGTCGAAATGGTTGTTGTTGTGGTTGAAACCCGCTGGACGGGGTTGAGAGTAGGTTGTGAAACCGCACCTTGATTGTTGGCATAGCTAATGTTGGGATGATATCTCCATCCTTGATTGTACGTGTTTGAGTACGGATCATACCGTCTTTGCTGATTTGGAAAGACCGCATTAGCTTGCTCCAACCCTTCACCATGTGAAGGTAAAATAACCGGGCAACCCATCCTTTGCATCATGTGCTCCATGTTATCCATCCTTTGCTCACTGCGTGTGATGCTAATGAATCGTTAACTTCATGCACTTGCCTAACCATTGGTTCACCTCTTGTGTAGAATTGTTGCAGTTTGCAGCCATGCTTTCAATCAACTCTGCAGCTTGGGCCACCGTCTTGTTCACTAGTGCACCACCACCCGCTGCATCTAGAAGATATCTATCACTTGATTGAAGACCTTCGTAGAAGTATTGGATTATCATAGCATCACTAACTTGATGGTGTGGACAGCTTGCAACCAATCTCTTGTATCTCTCCCAACATTCATACAATGATTCTCCCACATGTTGCTTTATTCCACAAATCTCTTTGCGAATTTGAGTGGCCTTAGACGCAGAAAATACCTCTAGAAAGATTTTCTTCAAACCGTTCCATGTAGTGACACTCCCAAAGTGGCAAACAATACAACCAATCCTTAGCGCTGTCCACCATAGAAAATGGAAAAACTTTCATCATTGCACCATTGACTTCAGTCTCCGCTGGAAGCATAGCCTTGACAATGGTATAGAACTCCATGAGATGCTTGTTTGGGTCCTCATTCGCCATACCATGAAACTTTTGGCAACTCTCTAAGCAGCCCCGCTTGATCTCAAAAGTTGAGTTTGTTTGGATACACCATTGTTGTGCATCAAGCCTATGAGAAGCCAAATCCTTGAGTGTACGGTTTGCATTGTCACCCATTGTTTCTTCCTCTTCAATTAGTGGTTCTCCTACGAATGGAACCTCTCTTCTTCCTCTTCCTCTTCTCGATGAAGAGCTTCGTGTTCTACTTCCAAGACTTGTTCTTCCGTTGTGTCTTGCCTTGGTTTGGAGTATTGTGCCTCTACGAGTAGCTATCCCGCACCTTTGATAATTCCAATCTTTGGAAGCCAGGGATTAGTACCTCAAAAACAATTCTCGCAAACAAGAGAGAAACAAGACAATAAACGAAAAGCAAGTATAAAAGCAAAATTGTAAAAAGAAACTAAAAACTTAATAACAAGCCGTATGCCTCCCGGCAACGGCGCTAAAATTTGATCGGTTGTCACCCTACAAAAATAATTTCACTTTCTTGCTTCACTAAAATAAAGTAGTATGCAATAAGAAAGAGTTCGTATCCACAGAGAGGCTTATGTTGTTATGCAAATTTTCAGTTTCTTAGTAACCAAGGGGGATGTTGATGTTTCAAAGCAATAAAAATAAATTGAAAGCAAAGTAATAATAAAATTTATCAATAAGGAGAAAGTATTGGTCACGGGATAGTTTCATTCACAAACTCGAATTATCAACAATGACTAGAATTGAAATTTTAATCTCTCATTTACTAAAAGTCCTAGGATACCTTGATCGCAAGAGTATCCCGCTAATTCCCTGATTTCATCACAACCACATTAAAAGATGCAAATGTGAATTCTTCCTAGATAGCAACCTAAAGTGTAAAAGCACAATTAAGTTTAACTACCTAAAAGCAATAAGCTTTCTGGAATAAGACTAATCAAGGCAACCAAAATGTGTAAAAGCACTAATTCGATTTAACCCAAGTTATGATTCATATGTGACTAGTAGGATATATCACTACAAGCACTACCCACATTTATGCTACTCAAAATCGTGGATACACAACGTTTTCGTATTGAAAACCTAATATAGCTCTAGATATGAAAGTCGATCGGATTGATTCCGGACTCAACCAAACAAACTATCAAATCATAAACATTATAAACAATGAATCATAAACAATAAACTTGAGACAAAACTAATACATTGAATCAAATCTTATTTGTGAAATCCACTTATTATCCCATAACCAATAAATAGTAATTAGTTACTCATAGTATTTTGATTCAACATAATTATTATCAAAAATAAGATGAAGAACATGTAAAATAAAATGGAAGCAAACCCTAGTAGAATCGCTCTCCTCCCAAAACTCCAGTAGAAAATACGTGATAAAGTCCTCCCAAAAGAATAGAAACTCCTTCTTCTTATAGCCTTCACACTTTCCAAAATTAGGTCTTCAAAGCCCATGGTCCAATAAGTAGAAGTCCACTAAAACTCATGTGTGTGAAAAACCCATGTGAAAATATGACCCAAAAATTGTTCGCCGGAATTCTGGTATTGTGGCCGGAAATCGGCCGGAAAGTCGCCGGAAAACAGCCCCGGTGACCGGCAAAGTCCGCCCGGTCACCAGTCAACGGGTCGGATCGGTCGGGTCAATGGGGAATGAACGATTTAACTCGGTCAGACCGAGTTAGGGAGAGTCAGGGTCATGAGTTAGCATAAGAATAACCGAATCAGATGTGTTAGTGGGCTAACTGAGCTGACTTGTCAGGCCACAGTTTTGCACAAGCCTGATTTTGTACAGCACAATCATTGTGCTTCACAGCTCCTTGGCTGCCATCTTGGCTGTGCATATATCCCCCATTCACAACCGCAATACACAATTCATCCCTGCCGTAACCTCGCCATTCAATCCAAATCTCCAACGGCCCGAAGAAACTCACTCATTCCTTGCTTCTCAAATTATCAAGACCATTCTCTGCATCATCACACTCCAACCTCAGTATCAGCAGCACAACCTGCACTGCCATAGCCTCCCAGCAAGCCATTACTAGCAACTGCCATTTGCATCTTCAAGCCTGGTTCTACCATCTAATGGCAAAAACACCAATTCATACAAACCCATTTCCATCTTTGCAAGAATCGCCGCCTACCTCATGTCTTCCTGTAATCTTCAACTCATCACAGCTCCCATCTTTTGTTCAACCCAAAATTCATTGCAACCTCCAATTTAACCCGCAATATCACCACTTACCCAATCTACAATGCCACCGGACTCCATTATTGCAAAGACCATCTCCAATATTCTCCAGGTCCAAAGACCATTTCAATGTAACTCATGCAATCAATCCATTACCACCTCTTCCAGGTGTTATAACCTCAGAACTCCATATTGAGCCATGCCCTGTAGTTCTATGGCATCCACCAATTACGTCACTGACACGTCGAGACACAAAGAAGAAATACACATTCATTCACCATCCCATACCCGCCTTCATCTAGTACTACACGTACTCGGCTATTGATTAACCCAAATATCATTTTCTAGGCGAGTCCTTGTCCTCAAGAACCAGAACCACCACAAGCTCATCTCTGTCTCAACATCTCGCGCTCCTCTTTTGAACTCAAACATCCCATCCTCGCCATCACTTGTAGTCCCCCGCAATTTCGGTTCTCTTCACATTCAAAGCAGCATCATCACCACCACTACATTCCATCTTGCCGCCTACTAAGCCATAGCAGCAGCTCAGCTCCATTCTCACCATCTGAGCTTCATTGTTATTCATACACAACACCCATAGCAACAAACCCCCGGTTGTAATCGTGAGCTTAACCCCTGCAATTCCAGTTGCAACACATCACTTCCACCTGACCCTGCAACTTAAGAGCCACAAGTTCAGGCCATTGCAAATACTTCCACCACCACCATCAATGTGTGCCTCTGCACTTTGCACTTTCCATCAGCTCAACCCCACCTGAGCTGCAATAACTCCACCAGAATTACCCTGCAATGATGCAGTTCAGGTCATCCTAGCACCAACTCCAATTCCATTTACTAGCACGAGCTACGGCTCGGCTCATGGCTGCCACCGCCACATGCTCCTTCCCTTTCTTTGTAGGATTTCAAATCACTTTGAGCTCAAATCATTCATTGCAAAGATCATTGATTCTACCCTCGTAATTTTGAGTTCACACAACCGAGTTCATCCATTGAAAATCAAACCCATTTCAGTTCTTCTCTCAATCGAACTCAACACAGACCCATCTTGCTCTTGACACTCTGCCCAATTTCTTCCCTATCTCAAAAACAGACCCACAACTCAATCGAAACTAGCTCAATCTAGATTCATTCATAACCCATTTAATCTTCTCATTTCTATCACCAGATTTTAGCAAGAACCACCACTGAAACATCCAGTAAACCCTAACTGAGCTTCATCTTCGCCATTAACACCTCCATCACTGGAATTTCAACCCCAAATTTGCAGCGTCTCTATCTCCTTCTTCCCAGATTCGAACTCCTTTCTCTCTCGATCTCTTGTTTCCAACAGCAGCATCGATTCTTTGTTCTTCAACCAAAACCCATCTTCTCGATCTCTCTATTTCTGCCATGGAAGTAGCAACAGTTTCTCTTTTCACTGGCTTCTCGATCTACTCTCTCAAAACCAACAGCAGTGTCTGCTTTCTACATCTCAGGTGAAACTTGAAAACAAAAGAGAATCATTTCCCACGATGTTAAGGGTTGTAGTGATGAAAATTGCTTAAGGCACCCACTTTTGGATATGGGCCACCAACAGATTATTTGGCTTGTCAGTTCCACGTAACCGACGCCTATTCTCGTTTTCTTGCTCGGCGCGCCACACGTGGAACTAAAAGATCATTCTTCACCTCCTTCTCGTGCACCTAGCCTGGTTCCCGTGATCACTCGCTAGTGAATTGACTTTTGTGCTCGTTTACGCTCCAAATGAATCATTTCCACTTCTTTTCCTCCGTGCGACTCCAAAGTACCTAATAACTCAAAAACACACATAAGATACATAATTCACACGAAAAAATAGCAAAGAAAGCATAAACTCTATATAGTAAATACGGTGTATTCTACACCTATC
>JAJJWW010014012.1:10000-130033 GCA_023531295.1 Papaver armeniacum | reverse complement strand
TAAGAATATTTCTACATTAGAAATATCCTGTTGGGCCATGTGATATCTTTGATTAATTTAGAATATGGCTAAACATGTTGGTTACAAATATTGGGGTCCTTTCATATTCCCTCTTCCTTGATGGATCGGTCGAGATTAAATGACAAATCTAAATCCTATGAATCTTGGTCCTCCTTTTTACCTATAAAAGGAACTCTATAACCATCGAATAGGGTTCAAGAATTTTTATTATTCATTACATAAAAGGTCAAGAAGGAGAAACTAAGAGTTCCTCCACAAGGCATTACGGCTACAGTGAGATGATCAGTGATACACTACGGATTAGCTTTACAGGTATTCCTCACAAACTATTCTTGCATTTTTATTGTGTGATTGTCATGAAGTTCAACGATCCTAATTAACGATCTATAAAATTAAATCTTATAGTTGGCATCTAGAGCTTGCGTTTAGAACTAATGATCATCCGTTATCGGTGTACAATAACAGTGTTTCGTTTGTGTATGTATCTAAATATCACACTCCATCTTTGTTTCATGATAGACCGTCATAATCAATAACATGAAATTCATCCGGGATTAACTAATTTCTGCGGCATTAGTTTTTCTTAGGTTTGTCTCTTACAAGTTTGGAAGACAAGGGAAACTATAACGTTGTGGGCCTGCAGATTTAGGTTACACAATTTCTTTTGTTATGGGCCCGTGAATGAACGTTAAGGAGGGTCCACGAGAATTCTTAAAGTCTTTTAACTGGCCAAGAGCCACAATAGTTAATGTCCGGGAAAGTTCAAAGCGTAAAGAATGAATTAAAGAGGACCTTAACTATTGTGCCGTTTATCGACCTTAGTTTAATTACAAGCCGGCTAATTAACTCTTGAATGCCTTCCCCTTTTTTTTTTTTTTTTTTCAACACCGGACTAAAATAAAATATAACGTGTTCATTATTATATTTTAATGTGAATGCTTGGGCTTGTATAATGTCCAATCCAGTCCGGTTTAGTTCGAGTGTTTAACTTCACATTACCGTCTTACCCTGACTACTTATGCTGACTGTTGTGTTTATCTGTTAACTTTGATTTTCATGGATAAAATGATTCATGGTTCAAACTTAATTTAGTTAGACTTGATAATTATGGAACCAAACAGTAAATAAAACCAGCTATTTTGAAAGGTTAATTTCTATGATAACACTAAGAGATTATGATTATCAAAATTAATTTCTATGACGGTGTTAAGAAATTATGAAGTGAATTTTACTAAGGAAATATGATCTTCCGCTTCCGCTTTATTGAAACAATAAAACGAATTTTTTAATCGAGATTCATTGTAAAATTTTATGATTATAACCATTTTTTGACACTATTAAAATTGAGCGTGCATTACGATATGGTTTATGTGTACGTGCATTATGGTAGGACTTTTCTCCCAATGATTGATGATAATTTCAATTGTACGTATAAAATTATTGTGCTTAAGATTCTTATGTCATAATTCTTTAGTTATCACCACAATGATACTAGAGTGTTTTATCTTATCAATAATAATAATTTTTTGTAAGCACGAATACGCCAAGCCGTAAAGGAAAGGTTTAGCAATTATTATGGCATTATTTTTGAGTTGTTTGGCAATCACCACAGTGATGTCAAATAATTTTTCCAGTCATAATAATTGTTATAATGTCAAGTGCTTATAATATTGTTTTGCTTAAATGCATTAGAATAACAATTACCCACAGGTAATTTGAGTTCACATGTTTAAGAAAATATTGAAGGATATGATCTTTATTTGATCATACATTATGGATCTGAATCATTTTACGTTTTAATGAGTGTCTAATGTCATTTCTCTTCATTTTCTAACTTGAGTGTCAATATTGACTCGTTTAGACATAAAAATAGAGATCATGATTAAGTAAATGCTACATAATTTTTCATTATTTTATAAAATGTAGAAAAGAAAATTTACTTAAATTAAATCATTTTCGAGTCGAGTAGCCCATCAAGGATTTTTCAGGGTTTTCATGATTTTTTATTATGTATTATTATGTTGTTTATATCCACAAATTATTGCGCCCTCTAAAGAAATTGAGGTTTTATTTTTGGATACATTCTCGAATATTTGTAAAAATATTATTCATTGCTTCTAAACATCCTTCTAAATATCCATACGACAACCTTTGTTTAACACGATCTTTAAGCTTGTATCAAATTTAAATTATCGAGTATCAAAGAATTTTTCTTCAACGAAATTTCATTATTGAATTATATTTATAGACTTGCTTCATGCTCGATTTTGGTTTAAGAAAAAAATTCATTATGTTTGGATATTTTTCGATTATAGGGTGTTGATATTTTTTCACAATTTATGTATTGCATGCTTTTGAATAATGTTCGTGATTGATGTTTTAGGGTTACTCATTATTGTTTATAAGCGACTAAATTTATGATCAGATCAAGTATGTCCATATCATTGAGTGGGACTGTGCAATATCACAAGAAACGTTAGTGTGATATTTGCAATTGTACATATTTGTTGGATAGTTTAGTTATCACCACAGTGATGCTATGCTCTTATCTGGTAAGTGTTGTATATTTTGAGTCCTCTTAGTGTGATTTAACGATTAGAACAATGCTGCTCACAAGTAGTGTTTCTTCACACGTTAAACAAGCATTAAGGTTATCTAAATGTTTCATATACATGTGAAATAATAGCCACCCGCAGGTGACTACAATTCACATTATATTAGGTTGAACATATTTAGAATTATTGGAGTTTGTTAATACATTTTAGGGCGTGAGTTGCCCACAGGTGATTCTAGTTGTAGTATTTGACAGACATAATGTTGAATTATGAGAATGTAAAATATCCACAGATATTTTTCATGTCTCACATTGTTCCTTGATAAGGTTTTATCCACGGGAGAATCTTATTGAAGGTATGTAACTATTGTAAGCTTAATTGTCATTTATCTCTATTATAAATTTCAGTTTTTGTTCTTATTAATTGTATATTATGATTATTCTGTAGACTTTTAATGGTCCATTTTTTGGAAGATAAAATTGTTTATCACCTGATGATTTTCGCGTTACTGTGTACATCTATCAATTGCATTACGAATCTCAATACGTGGATGTTTTCTTGAACATTCATTATTGAAATTGAGAGGCAATTATAGATAAAGCGAAAATCATAAAAATCCTGATAAAGGTGCTGAATATTGTGAAAGGTATGACAAAACAGGATAATATCCTAAATCTTTTACGTAGTATCTCCAAAATTTTGGATTTGTTGCTCAATAAACAAGGCCAACTTATCCTTGGAATAATGGTGTATAACAAAAGGCAAAATCATACTTTTATGAAAATGGTTAGAAGCGTGATGAGTTATGCATAATGACCACATATCATTGAATGTATGTTCTTTCAACAACTGTGTAATTTAAATAGATTTCCGAGTAAAGCAGTTTCAAAGACACACTTTGGACTAGAATGGTTGGAAACTTAGTTTAAATCACCTTTAAGTTATGGTTGTTCAGTTGGAGGTGAGGGCTTACATTCCAAAGAATGAAAATTGGATTTGGAAACTATTATTGGTTCATTGGTTTTCCTAAATGATCCAAATGGTATACTTTAACGTTCTAACCGTAGTATGAGACTTATTGAAACCGAAAATATAAATTCGTTAATGATGGCATAATCAGTGGGAGTACATGGATATATTTGTTCAAGAAATCATGATAATGATCCCTTTATTTAAGATTTCTACAGATATTGTGTATATTCTCATTATCAGAATGTTAGATAATGAAAGACCACAAATTACTGACCCAATACTCCATAATATAACAACTGCCAATAAAGAAATTTTTGATAACAACATGAACCAGCATTAAGAAGGTCTCAACAGAGATTGTAAGAAAGTTATTCATGTTGTTTCAGTGATTTTCTTACAAGAATTTATTACATTTTGATATGGAATGGCAAAGACTCGGTTTTAGGTTCACAAATATTATGTGTAATAATTTTGATTAATGGATTGATGCTATGTGAGAAAAAATCATTGGTTGAAATTCAAGTCTCGGATATTGTTTAATTGCTCGAAAGACACAAATCAGTTGTATGAAAGTGGGTCATTCTGACCTAATACGACTGTAATAGCAATTTTAAACGGTATAAAGCAAGACTTATTTCCAAAGATTTTACTCTGAAATGACGCATTGATTATAAATAAGTTTTCTCTCGTGTCAAAGAAAGACTTATTCAGAATTATCATAGTATTATTAGTAGCTCGGTATGACCTAAGAGTTGCATTAATTAAATGTGACAATAGCCTTTATTAATGATAAATTTTAGTCTACAAATTTTAAAAATCAAAGTATGAAATTTAAGCAGCCTCCCATAATGGTATATGAAATTCAACAAAACTATAAATGTTTCAAGTTTTGGATGAAATTATTACAGGTTTATGCATATACCTCAAGATCAGTGGGAGAAATTCATACTCTTGGTCTTGTATGTTAAGACATACTCATACTCTTGGTCTTGTATGTTAAGACATACTACCTACGAGTAGTGATCTTGACTTTATGCATATCTCTATATTTTTTGAAATAAAGGATATCAATGAAGCTACCATGTGATATTAATATCATATGGATTACTAAAACTCTCATATAAGGCATATATTGAGTATTCAAGGAATTTTGAGATAATAACATATTTAACAGATTTTATTTCATGTTGGATAGAAGATATAAATTTAATCTTCATTACGTCTTAATTCTGATATGAAACTTATAACACGTTGTTAATATGTTAACTAATTGCCTAAAGAATCGAAGAACAAATTACAGGAAAGCTATCAAGAATTTTGAGATACTATTTTAACTTATGTCTTATAATTAGTTAACAAACCCAACAAGAGTTGATTGGGTTTTCAGACTTCAATTTTTGTGGATGTATGGATTCTATAAAGGAAGAATCCATTAATACTAGTCCCATAATTGAGTTTGAATATTTATGACTGCGATACTTAGAGACTTAAGGTTTGTCTCTACATTGCTGAAATTTACTGTCTTAGCTTCGCAGCATTAAAGCACGATATGATACAAAAGGAACAAAACACACGAACCTTGAGTATATATGCGTGAATTAGGAAATTCAGAAACAATAGTTGTTCATTTACCGCTTAAGCACAATTGCATTCGGAGATGCACTTAATGAACAATTACCTTTTAAGACCTCTTAAGAAAAGATTAAAATCTTAGGTCTGTGGGAGTAATTGATTATTGAATTCAGCTAATTTATGTGCTTAATTTTGAAAACTAATTGAGCTCTTAATAATGTACTTCTGAATTTATTTCTGTATCCATATTTAGTATACACTTATGTGAATGGATGCATGTTAACAGAAATTGTCTTTCTTTTGAAGACATTACTGGACCATTATGATATCCCTATTTAAGGACTGATTAAGTAATTTGCTTGTGTTGTGGTACATGGAAGGGAACATGTTGATAACAAGACAATGTGCCACCGCTATGACTCGCATAAGTAATTTGCTTGGTTGAGGAATTACGTTTAACCATTATATTTGTTTAGTAATTATGCGCGCTTATGTTTTTCTACGATTAACCGTTAAATAGATTATCACGTGGACCAGTGGGAGAATGTAAGAATATTTCTACATTAGAAATATCCTGTTGGGCCATGTGATATCTTTGATTAATTTAGAATATGGCTAAACATGTTGGTTACAAATATTGGGGTCCTTTCATATTCCCTCTTCCTTGATGGACTATTGAGATTAAATGACAAATCTAAATCCTATGAATCTTGGTCCTCCTTCTACCTATAAAAGGAACTCTATAACCATCGAATAGGGTTCAAGAATTTTTATTATTCATTACATAAAGGTCAAGAAGGAGAAACTAAGAGTTCCTCCACAAGGTATTACGGCTACAGTGAGATGATCAGTGATACACTACGGATTAGCTTTACAGGTATTCCTCACAAACTATTCTTGCATTTTTATTGTGTGATTGTCATGAAGTTCAACGATCCTAATTAACGATCTATAAAATTAAATCTTATAACACTGACACTGAAACCTCAATCTTTTCATAAACCTCACTGACTTTTTGGGCGGTTTCCTTTTCCCTCCGCATCTACTAAATTTATTATTTTATTTTCTTGATCCGGATTGTTTTTTCCTCCATAACAACACGATTGAGCATCGTCATTTAGACCTTTAATCACTGACCCATCAATACCACCAAAATCCTTTTTTATTATCATGATTCACCTCCAGCTTCTGAACTCTTAATTCGGTATTGCAAATATGGAATATGGAAAACGTGCAAAGTGGTGTTATATTTTCATCCGAAAGGGTTGCAAATATCAATGAAGATTCAAACATAATTGTCTAAATACAACACAAAACATTATAAAAGACCACCAACCATTGGAGATCGACTAAAAATTTATTACTTTAGGGAAAAATAAAACAATTTACCTGGCTTTTTTATCAGAAATTATTATTTTTGACCAATTACAAGTGTAACCGAATCTATAATTATTTGGATGACTAATATCTAAGATATTCATAGCTACAAGTTCTCAGTCAAAATAGGTGTATTAATAGTTTGTAGTATTTATTTAAATCATTATGACCAAAAATTATTCCGGCTCATACCGTGTCGTTACGGCACGGGTTATTTCTAGTAATATCAACATGAACACACTTATTTCTGTCTGTTATTAGTCGTCATGGTTTGGGTATATACCAATCATGATGATATTTCCTACTATGACATTAGTCGTCATGGTTTAGAGATGCGGACTATGACGACTCTGGAAATTGTTCTTTTAAATATAAAAAATTGAAATTCATAATAATCGTCCCTACGACCATGAAGGCCAAAAATAAATATAAAACGTCATCATGGAAGTTGAAGAGATACCATGCATGCCGACAATATAACTGCAGTTCAATAATTTCAATTTATCTTACCTAATATGCCATTCAAACAACAAAATAAAGTAATAGATTGAGCTTATGTCATCATTTACTCTTTCATTCTCGCCATTTCTTCAAAACCTTCAGATTCTTCTTCGTCACCAACTGGTTGGTTTTTTTTTTTTTTTTGCATTACTGAACCGTCTTAACAATTTTAGTAACATTTTCATGGGGACCTCTACTAGTTTTTGTATTATGTTTCATGTTCGAAAAGTTTAATTGTCGAACGAATCAACAATTGTTTTTTTCGTCTGAAAATGATGGAGTATGAATAGGGAGGGAAAGAGTGTCGTTAGGGTTTGAGGAGAAGAAAAGAAAATGAATTGGTTTTCGTAAATGGCATGGTTTTAATTAAAAGTAGGGAAAGGAAAGTAAGGTAACTTTATATCACTTCACCTCCCCTTAACGTACCTTTTTAGTCAAGTTAAAATTCTAATAGCCCCCAATTAATCTACTTATAGCCCCATTCGGTGAGTTTTTTTTTTTTTTTTTTTTTTTAAGTTCCTCCAACTGTCAATTTCTAGTTCGACCAAAGAAGTTAAATAAAAAAAAAATAATAAAAAAAAAAAACGATATGACACTTTTCTTGGGACGAGTCAGATACCGACTTAGATTCAAATGCGGAAACAGATCCAAACGAACAAGGTGCTATTTTCTAAAAAAAGTAACTATTTGTATTTGTACGACTTTTCTAATAGATCCGGAAGGAAGAAATTGACTGCATCTTCTTATGCTTGTAAATTGATATTTTGCGGCATTTATGCTGGTTAGATATTGATAATTCCATCTGTAGGAGCAGAATATCGCAACAAGGATATACTTGCGAAGTCCTCGCCAATGACACTTTACAAGTGTCGCAGACTGATGACGCAATAGATGGTGGTGATAGAAACATGAAGAAAGCGCGAAGATCTTGCGAAAGCTAGAGTGTCTGCGAGATTTAACATTTATACTCCTGCGAGATGTCGCAAGGTAAATCCGAAATTAAGGGAAATATTAGTTTTATATGAGCTGTCATCCACTATGTAAACACTATATAAAGAGGAGAGCAGGAGAGAGAAGAGGGAGGACACACATTTTAGGAGGAGAGAATTTTTAGAAAAGGAGACATATTTTTTGAGAGGAAAACTCATTTTGTTAAGAGAGAGATATTATTTTAGGGAGAAAAACTTTATTTTCTTTATCATCTTCTTCCCATTAAATTAGATCTAGAGCTCTACAAATTATCCATTAATGGAGATTCTAAATGTAATTCTTAGGTAACCTCAAAAATCATAGTGAAGAACCATGGATGTAGATCACATTGATCGAACCATGTAAAAAATCCTTGTGTCAATTTATATTTCTAGCACTTATATTTGAAATTTAGGTGATTAATAAGATTTAGATCTACAAAATATTATGAGGGGTGTAGTGTAGGATTTCCTGCAACTACATATGCGCTAGAAACAGGGAGAGAGTAATGGATTTTGTCCTTCCTGTAACTTGTTGGATCAAGAAATTTCCATGAAAATTAGATACTGTTCATACTTTTTATTTAGATCTATAAAATTTAGGTTCAAAAATGGAAGTTTTGTGGAAGAAATCACACTTTCAGGGAGAAAATACCGTCAACAATTCAAGGACATGAAAAGAGGAAGAAAAAAAAAAAAAGGTTGATGTGATGAAATTCAAGGAAGAAAGCTAATTTTTTAATGGAAGATTTCATATTTAGGAGAAAAAGCAAGAGGAAAATTGTTGAAGGAAATAAAGGAAGAATGAAGAAAAGGATAAAAACAAAACGCTGTGATTTTTATCACAAACATAAGCTCGCACAGATGGTTTTGAGTTGGAGCGAAGAAGCTTGATGTCGCAAGATCAAATCTCGCCACAGTCATATTTTTTCACATTTTTTCTACAGCCTAGAGAGGAGAAAAGAATAAGAGGTGGTTACATGCGAATCTTTGCAAACGGAAACTGGCACAGATGGTCAGGGATTAGGAGTATGGGTTAGAGCTCGCGTGATCAATTCTCGCTAAGCACAATATTTTTCACACTTTTTTTGGAACTGCTGAAAAGAAAGGAAGAATAATAGAGTGGCAATATGGTCTTCTATCGCAAAACAGCAGCCAGCACAGATGGTTGTGCGCGAGGTATACTAGGTGGATGTCGCGAGTTCAACCCTCACATCACTCATATTTTCCATATATTTTTTCAAAAAACGGTAAAGGGTGGATGAACTCAAGTACAGATTATGTGTTTCTTTCACAAACAGCAGCTAGCACAATTGGACACTGGCGAAGAGTATAAACATAAGGTCGTGGGTTCGAGTTTTCCCCTTCGCATAGAATTTTTGTCAATTTTTTCCTTGAGTATCAAAGGGTGAATATAAGTCATGTATTAGCATTCTGCGATCCTTTCGCAAGCAAGAGACAGCACAATTGGTCACGAGCGAACATGAGGAGCTTAAGGTCGCGGGTTCGAATCCCACCTTCTGCATATTTTTGAACTTCCAAGAGCGAAGAAATGGAGTAAAGTTATACTATTGTATGTTTCTTTCGCAAGCAGCAAAGAAATAACCCGGATGGTCGCAGTGAATAGAAGGAGTTTGATGTCTAGAGTTCGAATCTCCCCATTCGCAAAGAGTTTTTGCACTTCGCAACGCAAATGTTTGTTTGCTTCATGCAAATGTTTACTTCATATGATCTTTGATAATTTCGTAAGGATATTTCGCAAGAAGAAAGTAGGTGGTTATTTCGCAGACACACTTCGCAGAGGCGGGGCTAGCATAGTTGGTCGGGAAAGCATGAATGCAAGCGTAAGGTCGCAGGGATCAATTCTTGCTTCTCGCACATTTATTTTTGTTATGCGAAATTTCGCACGGATTTTTCCCATTTCGCAAAGGAGAAAGTTGGTGATTATCTCGCAAATAAATTCCCAAGAGAGGGTTAGAACAGTTGGTATGGTGCGAGAATATGCATGAGGCAGGTCAAGGGTTCAAATCTCATTTCTCACACTTCTTTTTGCTGCGAGATAATTATATTTTGTGCGATGTTTATACATTTCGAGGATGCTAGCTTAGCAAGCAAATCATATACTTCGCAAGAGACAACAACAGCAGCAAACCACAAAAGCTAAGTACCACTTTCCTTGAACATTTAACTTCTACAGAAAATAAAAGATTTTTGATTTGATTACAAAAAAAAAAAAAAAAAGCGATTCAATCGCAAGATTACAATATTACTAAGATTTCAAGATTATAAAGACTTCAAAATTACAAAGATTTCTAGATTCAAAAAAAAAAAAAAAAAAAAATTATTTGAAAATTACAAAGATTTCAAGATTTCAAAGATTCGAGAAAAATCTCGCAGATTAATTTATATATTTCTCTTGAATATTTACTTTACTTCAAATGATATGACATTATGAGAATAAATGAAAGAAAATGACAAAATGAAGGAATGAATGAAAGGATGAATAAAAGAATGAAGACATGCGATAATTTCATGAGATAATGGAAATGCGATAATTTCGCAAAGATAATGAGAAGAGATAATCAAAAATGAATGATTGAGACAAAAATGAATGAGTGAGTGAATGGGACGAACCTTTATGGCGTACACCCTAGTTCGCGAATGATATTTCGTAAGAGGCAAATGTAAGACCTAAAGTGCGTCATATAAGGGGTATCTCTTAACCTCGGCTCAGGGAAAAGGTTACACCGCTCCCGGAACCCGAGTCATGGAGATTGGGGATAATAACATCCATCCGGGAGAGATACCTTGGATTTCCAACTATATAGGTTATACCCGGTTGGACGACCGAGGGTCTCTTCCAAGGAGTCGCCGTATGACCAAGGCGCCGAGGTACACGCTTGAGTCAAGAGTGGGGGAGCATGGAACTTCCTTACCACTCTTGACAAGTCTTGGCACATCCGCACTCGGCCCGAAGAAAACTCCACTTAGGGTGCGGTCTCGTAACCATAAGCCCTATAGGTATAAGGGATAAGAGGCTGCGAAACAACCGCTTGTCGTTAAGACCGGATGGGAGGAGCTAGTCTTGTATGGCCGATGTACGCCTCCTTGAAGGGGCAACCAGGGAGATGATAAGGGCGACACCCTCCATTAGGGAGAGTGTCAAAAGACGCAAATGTCATAAGGCTCTATTTTCGAAAGAAAATTTAGGCTTGTCATATTTGTGCGATGATCCCGAAGAGGCAATAATACTAATGAGGGTAAGACGAGATCAATGGGTCTTTACATGCAAGTGTAAAGACGTCCTGCGATTTCTTCGCAAGACGGCAATGTCATTGGACTTCAAATTCGCGAGAATTTCTAGACCTGTCATATTGTCGCAATAAAAACATCCTGCAGAGGCAAAAATACTAAAGAAATGATAAGACAAGATCAATGGGTCTTTACATGAAAGTGTAATGACGTCCTGCGATTTTGTCGTAAAGACGACAATGTCATGGGGCTTTATGTTCGCAAGAATATTTAGGCCTGTCATATTGTCGCAAAAACGAGGGGTGGCAAAATAAGACCTTTAACTAGGAAGGCGAAATAAGACCACACAAGAAAACTGATAAGGCAAGACCAATGGGTCATTACATGAAAATGTAAAAACGTCTGGCGATCTTGTCGCAATGACAAAATTCAACATAAACATTTTGAATGTAAGTAACAGAGATCTTTCATTGCAAAAAAGATTACATGATAAGCTTGCGAGCTTGATGAAATGATTAAATGATAAACTTGCGAACATGTACATAATAATGAGACTGAGGCAATGCAAATGCCACATACTTGATATTATGATCATATTATTATGCGATACTAATAGTGCAGGAATAAGAAAAAAAAATGAAGCACAAGCAAAAGAACTCGCGAGGAACAACAAATACGCAAAGAGGAATGCATATACTAGAGACAAAATCAGAGAAATGAAGAATGGAAGCGATTTAAAGCTACATCAATTTTAAAGCGGCAGAATGAGATAAGTAACACAAACATTAGCTATACATTGCAGTAGATAAGCATTCTCATCATACAAGCATCATACTCGCATCATGAAAGCATCGCATAAGCATTTCATGACATAAACATTGCATAACAAAATCATTACATAAGCATTATACTCGCACAAGTATTTTACAAAATTTTTACGAATTATTCAAATTTCGCACTTATTCGAATCTCTCAAAGATAACTATTTAGAATCTCTCAGGAGTGTTATTCAGAATCTTTCAGCAGTAATATTTATAATCTCTCAAGAGTGTTATTCAGAATTTCTCAGCAATATTATTTAGAATCTCTCAAGGTATTATTCAGAATTTCGCAGAGGTATTCATAATTTCGCAGAAGTATTCTTAATTTCGCAGAATGAGTCAGAATTTCGCAGGATGTGATTATTTCACAAGATGTGATTATTTCGCACAATTATTTCACACAATTATAAGCAACTTGAAGAGATTATACTATCGCATGAGCACAAGATATGAGACAGAGGCAAAATAAGAATGCAAAAACAATTACTCAATCAACATTTTCTCAAGGATTCTACCCTCATAGATAAAGAACAGGGGCAGCTATGGATAACCAAGAAATTTTTTTATGTTCTTTATCTTCTCGGCAAGAATCACTTCCAAAGAAGATATTCACCAATGAACAACAAGAATCCTCACCAAAAATGGAATAATAACTTCGTATGAACAGAGGCAATACTTCTTATACTTCAAGGATTAATACTTCTTATTCACTTCGCAAAGCTTCGGAATTTCGCGAAAGAATAGAGCATTACATGAGGCAGAGAGCATGGAGTAATAATTTCGCAATACTTCTTATTCGCAATCAAGGACAGATACTTCTTATACTTCTCAAAGGGTACTTCATACTTCGTATACTTCGGGATGATACTTCTAAATTACTTCTCAAAGCTTCTCGAACTTCGCAAAAAGAATAGAGGCAAGTACGTACTTTTCAAGTCCAAAGTATTCTTCCGCCTCGTTCCTTCATCAACAAAGATCAAAGACTACTACAACAACGGATTTTTTTCTTAAAGATCGCTCTTCAAGCAATATTCAAGAAAAAGAGGCAAGATGTAGGAGCAGAATATCGCAAAGAAGGATATACTTCTGCGGTTCCTCGCCAATGACACTTTACAAGTGTCGCAGACTGATGACGCAATAGATGGTGGTGATAGAAACATGAAGAAAGCGCGAAGATCTTGCGAAAACTAGAGTGTCTGCGAGAATTAACATTTATACTCCTGCGAGATGTCGCAAGGTAAATCCGAAATTAAGGGAAATATTAGTTTTATATGAGCTGTCATCCACTATGTAAACACTATATAAAGAGGAGAGCAGGAGAGAGAAGAGGGGGACACACATTTTAGGAGGAGAGAATTTTTAGAAAAGGAGACATATTTTTTGAGAGGAAAACTCATTTTGTTAAGAGAGAGATATTATTTTAGGGAGAAAAACTTTATTTTCTTTATCATCTTCTTCCCATTAAATTAGATCTAGAGCTCTACAAATTATCCATTAATGGAGATTCTAAATGTAATTCTTATGTAACCTCAAAAATCATAGTGAAGAACCATGGATGTAGATCACATTGATCGAACCATGTAAAAATCCTTGTGTCAATTTATATTTCTAGCACTTATATTTGAAATTTAGGTGATTAATAAGATTTAGATCTACAAAATATTATGAGGGGTGTAGTGTAGGATTTCCTGCAACTACACCATCACTTTACTTTTTCTTAGTAAATAAGTATCCTCAATCGCGTCCTTTTTACTATTTCCATCGGTAATAGTTTCCTAGAGAGTCATCATGTTTGATCGTCCAAACAAGTTTAGCTGCAGAATTTTATGAGTATGAAATTAAAGCCACACAAAATCCAAATCATTATCATATTTCGACTTGAATTGCCAAGACGCTCAACTAAGCCCAAAGCCATTCTAAGCCCAATATGAACATACTAGCATAGAATTTCCAAGGCATCAACAATCAAACTTCAATACACTACACCATATTCAGCGATTAGTAACTAAAATTCGTAACCAACATGTAGCCGTCACGAATTCGTGACTAAAAATTTCAGTTACGAAAATTTAGTGACACCAATATTTCGGTTACGAAATTTTACTAGTTTAGTGACGGCCCCTCTCGTGTCACGATTAGTAACTGCTTTGGAAAAAAATCGTGCGAAAGAACCGTGTGCAGAGTAACACTCAGTAACACCCTCCTGAGCAGCGTGCGAAAGAACCGTGTGCATTCTATCAAGTTTACCCTATCGTGTGAATAAACCGCACAAATCTTATCCCCTTCTTCTCTCTTCAGTCTTCTAATGCCTGCGATAAAACTAGGGTTTAGTGAACATCACAGAAATCTTCTCTTCATCGATCGATTTGGCGAGAAACATCACAAAATCTTGTCAATACCTTTCAATCATCGATCGTGTAAGTGTTAATCCATGAATCTATCTCGTTTCATTTTATTTTCAATCGATCTGTTTTATTTCATTTTTATTTTTTCCATTCTTTAATCTGTGAATCTAAAACAATTTGTTTGATATGAGTTATGTTTTGTTAATCTTCTTCATATAAATCTAATTGAATTTTTTTTTTTTTCTTCTAATTTCTTGTTAGGGTTTGAAGAATTCTCGAGGACTTGAAGATTGATGAATTTTGAAGGTATAAATCTTCTTCATATCAACTGATTTTAGGGTTTTATGTTAATTTCGAAAATTTCTATTTTTTTAGGTGATTTTAGGGTTTTATGTCTCAGTTATGTATCTTTTTGATGATTGAAGTGTGTTTATCTTTTTGATGATTTCACTGTCTGTTAATGGTTACTGGATGTTTAGGTTGTGTAGATGATATTGGAATTTGAGATTGTGAGATTGTTGCTTGTAATTGAATTTGGGTTTGGACTTTGAATGTTTCAATTTTGATGTTTTTCAATGGTAGTTGACTAATTAGGTTTTTTTTTAGTTGGAATGAATTGCTTTGTTGGGATTTTGAAATTACTAGTATGGGGGCAATGCTTCCTGTATGGGGGGTTTTCACACTGTAAATGGTTATCCCCTTGCGCTTTGCAAAGCGTGTGTGTAGGTTGCTTATACTATGTTGAAACTTGAGATTGTTACCTGTTTCATTTTATTTTCAATCGATCTGTTTTATTTCATTTTTATTTTTCCATTCTTTAATGCGGAATCTAAAACGATTTATTTGATATGAGTTATGTTTTGTTAATCTTCTTCATATAAATCTAATTGAATTTTTTTTCTTCTAATTTCTTGTTAGGGTTTGAAGAATTTTGAAGACTTGAAGATTGAAGAATTTTGAAGGTATAAATCTTCTTCATATGAACTGATTTTAGGGTTTTATGTAAATATCATACTTGTATGTTCAAGTTTTTGATCCACTAGTCCTCTTGTGTAAAGGTGCATACTGTTGTTAGACATGGTGTAGTTTTTTAGTCCTTATAAGCATAGTAAGTTGACTAGGCGGAGTGCTACCTGATAAAGGTATACTGATGAATGTGCCCATTGAATTGTAATATTCCTTGCTAAAGTCTTATATATTCTTGGAATGTTTGATGAGAGCTAGAGCACTCTCTTTCCTATGAGTAAGTCAATTGCTTAAGAAGAAAGGAATTGATTCTCTCATAAGAAAGAGAGTGCACCAGCACTCTCTAGATTCCAGTTTGTATGGGCTTAGATGACTTATTATAGTTTTGGTTGAGTTGTCACATCTAGGAAACGTGTTGATTATATTCGTTAAGTTGCTATGTTTTACTATTATCTGAAGATTTTTTCATTAAGTGTCATAATGAACTTCAATTGGTTGGCTAATGTTGTTCTGTATCTTTGGTATTTGCAGAGCCAGGAGAGGATCCTTTTGGCAAGATCCAAACAGAAAAGAAGCAAATGATTACTAATCTGTTAAGGTAGTAACCTAAATTCCAGTTTGTATGTTCCATAAATATGCTCATCATGATTTGAACTATTACTTCATGTTAAGGTAGTTTTTAAAGTTTAAATGAACTAAAGTTAGGAAGTTTTGTTTTGATATTGACTGATTCTCTGTGAGCATGATGATAATAAATCTAGTGGATGTTTTGTCGCTAACTTGTAGGGCTTTCTAAAACCTAGTACCACTAGGACTAAGTTATTTTATTTGGTTGATTGTAACTGAGATTTGGATTTTCAATTTTTTACACGAATATAGATTTTTTTGAATCATATGCTAAGGGAAACTTGCAAATACATATGTGCAAGTCCCCTGTGTAACCACGGCTTGATCATGGGAGCATAGATATCATTTAGTTATTACGATTATAGTTATTACTTTGCCCGAATGTTAGCATAGATATGATTTAGGTATCAATGGTTGATAAAGGCTGGATGAAATGTGCGCGTACTTCTGCTCAATACTTAGAAGGTGTAAGATCATTTATAGAGTTTGTGCGTGAAAATGTCAAAAGGCGAACAAGTTCTCCGTCCTTGTAACAGCTTGTAAGAATGGTAAAGTACCTCTGTCTCTAGGTGAAATTGATTATCATTTGGTCAAGTATGGTATTCAGTTCACCTATATATTGTATGCGTTTCCATGGGGAGAAGTCGCATGAAGGTAAACCTTAAGTGATAATGTAGGAGTTGCAGTTGACAACGTAGGAATTGGAGACAATCTAGGAAATTCAGCTGACAATGTAGAAGTATTTGCTGAGAACAATGTAGAAGATTTTGCTGAGAACGTTAATCCCGCTTGTAGTGTAGATGAGAATGTTGGCGTACACAGTAGGGTTCACGAGGAGACTAGTAGTAGCAAGAAAAAAAGAGATTTTTATGAGCGTGCTAGAGAACCTTTATATCCCTCATGTTCTAAGGAAAAGACACCACTATATGCTGCTATTAAACTAAATAACATAAAAACCCAATATGGGTTTTCTGACAATGGTGTCACTGCACTCTTAGAATTGTTTAAGGAGTTGCTTCCTGATGGAAATACACTGCCGTGTAAGTTCCATGATGTAAAAAAGTTGATACAAGAAATGGGGATGGACTACATAACCTATGATGCATGCATCAATGATTGTATTTTATATTGGAAGGATCATGCATCATTGGTTAAGTGTCCTGTGTGTCAAGAACCTAGGTATGAGAAGGTCTTTAATGACGACAGGAAGCTTACGCAAGTTGCTCGCAAGACATTAAGACATTTTCCATTGATAAAAAGGCTGCAAAGGTTATATAGTGTACCATGGATAGCAGAGGCAATGTATTGGCATTCCAGGAAGTACAGTCGAGATGGAAACCTTATGCGTCATCCAGTCGATTCTTCACAAGGCGATCCGCGGATAATTTTTCACCGAGTTCGCCAAGGAACCAAGGAATGTAACATTAGGTATATCAACTGATGGTTTCAACCCGAATGGGTGTTTCGGTCCTAGTCACAGCTGTTGGCCTGTAATTATTTGTCCGTACAACCTGCCTCCTTCGTTGTGCATGAAACGAGAATTTGCAATGTTATGTTTGCTCATATCAGGCCCAAGAGCACCAGGGAAAGATATAGATGTATACTTGCAACCACTAATAGAGGAATTGATAGAGTTATGGAATGAAGGTGTACTCACGTTCGACTCTTTCACTAAAACTGAGTTTTTTGATGAGAGCAAGATTATTGTGGGCTATTCATGATTTTCCTGCACTAGGGACTTTAGCTGGATGTGTCACTCATGGTTACTACTGGTCGCAAACCTCTTAGTTTGGTAAAAGCTGAACTGGTACGTAGATTCTCATTCCCTCATATCTTAAATGTCTCTGAACTGAAATGTACTCGATTGATTGATCCTACTTCTCGTATTTGTAAAATTAGGAGAGCGAAAATCCTGGAGTTGAGATCACTCCATCTGATGTGTGGATTAAAGCTCATACACAAGAGGGTGGGAAAATTCTACCTAGTGTGCAACCCTACTATGTGAGTTAGGCTATGCTTTATTTCTGTTTACATATTATTCTAATTTATGCAATCCATCTATGTTCACAAAATGGGCTCTACATTACAGGATGACCTTAAGAAGGCGCAAGAAGAGATCAATGAAAAAATAGGTGCTGGTGAACCTGTAGATGAAATGGATGCATTGATTAAAGCATTTGGAAAGGATTGTAGGGGACGAGTTCGTGCTGTCGGTCCTATTTCTCGTACACAATATGATTATTCTGCTCCTGCGCGTGCCAAAGTTGTTGAATTGAAGTGCAAAGATGGAGAACTTAAACATGAGGTGAAGGAGATAAATGGCAAGATGGAGGTTCTTCTTACTAACTTTGCATCCTTATGTAACGTTGTGCAGAACATCCAATCTGACAAGCATCATATATTTCCTCGAACCACTTTGATAATGCACATGGTCCCGCGTATTCACCTACTCGGATCGCTTGGTGGTCGGAATAGTTCACCACGCAGCGCTTCCACATGAAGCCGAGATATCACCAGCTAGATCAGCAGAACTGCTCGTAATAGTTCACCTTCAGATGGAGCCAAATGTTCATTGTTGAACTTGGATGATGAGGTCATTCTTTGTTGGTCGAGTTTGTACCGTGAATTTGGACTTCTTTGTCACGGCTCACCAGAAATGAAAATCATGTTAAAGTGTTGTTGGACCTCATACTTTTGCCACTTGCACCGACCATAAGAGCTAACCAGTTTGTGAATACCTTTCAAGAAGTTGGAATTGGAGGCTATGTGGTTCATCCAAAAGTCTGCGTCCGATATGATTAGAAGGGTCTATCTGTCTTTTTGGAAATGATGTGGATAACTCACCAAAGACCTATGCTTTTTTTGCTATTTTGTCAGCCATCTTTTTTGTTATTATTCGCACTTTTATATGTAAGCTGAACAACCTGATATGTTCTCATAGGTAAACTCTGAGTAAACTCTGATGCAGTTGTGCTTAAGGGAGATTCTTATGCAAATGTGCATAAGAAAGTACTAATTTTAACTGACTTTGAATGTTAATATATCTTTTTTTGTGAATTTTACTTTGTGTATGAGTGTAGTTTTTGTTTCTATATGTGTTTTTGGTTGTGCAGATGACTGCAGTTAAGGTTTGCTGAAGCAATAGGAGCCTGCTGGGGAATATCAATCCTTGGTAATTACTTGACCTGTTTCTGCTTGTACATTGAAGTTGCAATTTATGGATATAGTTTTAACCTTCAGTTTTACACTTTCTTGCGAGGTATAATGTTTAATGATCAAACTGTTGTTAGATTAGGCTGTTGGTGACCTTCATCTCTGGTAAGTCTATTTTGTGATCTTCTTGACATGATGCACAACCATGTCTTTCTTCTTTTATGTTATCTACGCTTCTGAGATCTAAGAAATTCCTGTATTTACTTTTCGGCGGCAGCAATGGCGAAAGGAGACGATGCAGTTCGTAAGAAGAAGAACAAAGTCTTAATGCTGTCCCTTCTACTCTGTCTACACGTATTGCTGGTATTATTGCTGCTAAACAAAGACGAAAACAAGGAAAACGTCGCCAGTGTGAGGTACTTGTTACAAATTTTTCATTCATTTATATCCAAAATTAGGGATTAGTACAACATGGGTTTGGTGTTTACTTCTAGGACATTTCTTTTGTATATGTGTGTGCAATCAGTAAAGTCAGGGTTTATTGAACAATAGAATCTAGAGTGGTGAAAAGCTGAGTAGAGATAAGGAAACTTGGTTTTGGTTGGTTTATAATAGGGTTGCTAGAGTAGAAAAGCTATCGATATCACTCGTGTGCGCAATCAGGTACTGTATTAGTATTAATTACTTTCACATGTTAGGTTTGGTTGCTGAGGATCCAATTATGTACTTTTTATGCCAATCTCACATTCATGATCTTAATCTTATGGCCGGCTGTATCATTTATAGAGTGTAGTTCACCATTTACATGCTTAAACTTAATATTCCATAATCAAGTTTCTGTTTATTAATTTATAATGTGGTTCAGTTTGATATGCTCATTTTACTTTGGATTACCGCAATCCGTAGATAGAAATTAGTTGTTCATCTTTTGCTGTGTGGTATATATATTTTCTGATTGTTGTGCTGCTAGTATTTTCCATAATGTGTGATATAAATTCAACATTTGAACTACTTCATTCCTTAGAACTACTTCATTTCTTAGAGCAAAGTTGTAATGTGTGATTGCTTACAAGTCCGAGAGCGTTATTTCTTAGAAGTATTCTTTGTATGTTTTATCTTGCGTCGATATGGTATGCGAGAGTTTGTGAAACTCTATTTCTAAAAGCATTGTTTTCTTGTTTGCAGGTGAAGCAGTTATAAAGATTGTCGAGGACAAGCGGATATTGAATGAAGAAACAAGTGGACAAGCGGTAAACTTATTGGTATGCTGTAACTCTGCCTATACTTAGCATTTATGGAGTGATAAAAGAGTTATCTGCCTATACTTAGCATTTATGGATCATCTGACAGTTGAACTCAACATGAACCCAAGTATCATATAGCAGTTATTTTTGCTTCTTAGATTTTTGGATGATAAGCCATCTGCCTATACTTAGCAGTTATGGCACTTCTATACTTAGCAGTTATGGCTCATGAACACAACATAAATTGGATTGATTATAATTGAATGTTGGAATGTTAAATTGGGTTGATGACTTCTTTTGAATGGTGGAATGTTAAATTGGATTGAATGACTTCTTATGTGATAGATTTTTGAATGTTGAAATGTTTGAATTGGATTGTATTGTAACAATTCCAGGGGATAGGGTACCTGCAGGGTAAAATGAAAGGGATGGAACATTAATATTGACTAGGTCAATAAAGACTGAATTTTTTTTTGTAACAAAAGGATTCGTAACGGCAAAAAAGTGTCACTAATTTTTTACCAGGATAGTAGGAATCAGTTAACGCTGACCTGGTCAAAAATTAGTAACCCCTGGTAAAAATTTAGTAACGGAAAATCCTTGGTTACTAAAATTTTACCAGAACATTGTAGTCGGTCAACGTAGACTAAGTCAATGTATTTGTAACAGCAAAAAAAAAATTCGAAACGGTCTGCTGCTGGTCACGAATTTTAACTTCGTGACCGTCTATTTTATGTGTTACTAAATGTGTCACAACCCCAAATTAGTGACGGCAACATGTTGGTTACGAAAATTTGTTACACACCTCGTTGTAACGGTCATTGTGCGTCACAACTCCATTTCGTGACTGAAATAATGTGTCACAAAACGCAAAATATGGTGTAGTGATACAACATCTACAGGACCTAGTATCATTGCATAAACCCGATATCCTATTCCTCTCAGAAACTTTAGAAAATGACCGACATATGTTAAATCTTGCTCGATCGATTCAATTCCAAAACCTTACCTCCGTTCCCTAAGTAGGTCGTAGAGGTGGATTTTTTCTTATCTGGAACAACCTAAACATTCGGGGTTCTTCTCCAAATACCAAAGTTACATTCACGCTATTATTACTTCCCTCAGCCTCCCAAGACAACCATGGCTGTGCACAGGCATTTACGGTCCTCCTCATCCAGATGCAAGAACATATTTTTGGCAAGATTTCCCAACAATCTTCCAAAATACCAACAACTCAACTCCCTGGCTCTTGATAGTGGATTTTAATGACATAATGGACCAATCGAAGAAAAAAGGCGGCAGACAAGTCACATATAGTCAGACTCAACCGTTCCTAACGGTGATAGATCAAATAGGTTTCATCGATCTGGGATTTAGAGGAGATCCATTCACTTGAACAAACAACCAACAGGGTCAAGAAAACATCATGGAAAGACTAGATAGAGAAATTGCAACCCAACACTGGCGAACATCGAACCTTCATTTCGGAGTCACCCACCTTCCAAGGATTGCATCAGATCACGCACCCATCCTACTATACACCAAAGCAATTAACTGGAAAGGGCAAAAAAATTACAAGTTTGAACATCTATGGCTGACTCACAACTCAAGCAAATCGTCGAATCCGCATGGACACAACAAAATGACTGATAGGTGTAGAATACACCGTATTTAATATCTAGTATTTATGCTTTCTTTGCGAGTTTTCTTGTAAATTATGTATCTTATGTTTATTTTTGAGTTTATTAGGTACTTTGGAGTCATTCGAGCAAAAGAAGAAGAAATAGGAGCGAAAAGCGCAAAGCATCATTTTGCAAGCAACTCGATACCGGAGCCCAGTCAAGGATAAAGGACAACCAAAGGAGTCTAAAAAAGAATCACTAAAAGCACCCAAGGGTGTTAACAACTGTCCTGCATCTATGAGACCTAGCTAGGTCGAATGGTCTTGTTGTTTCAGACAAAACACCCTTTCTTCTCTTCAAGTTCAATCAGCTGCAGATGAGATTCAGATTGGGGAATCGGTGACGAAATTTGGATGGGGTTCGTCGTGAATTGGTGGCTTCATTAGCATTCATAGAAACCAGTGAAGATTGAAGAGAGAATTTGAATTTGAATGCATTAGCAGGAATTGTTGAGAAGTTTGTGGGTTCTGTCAAGAACAAGAATTTAGGGTTTGTTGTTCCAGTTAAATCCAGATGAAGAAATAGAGATTGAGAGGAAATTAGAAATGGGTCTCTGTTAGGTGAACTCGAGAGTGAATTAGTGATGTTGAATTGTTAAAAATCTGATCGAAATGAAACAGGATGATGGAGAAGAACTCGAGCTTGGTGATTGACGGAATTAATCAGAGACTAAAAAATATTTTTGGTTTGATTCGATATATTGACGTGATATGGGTTGGATATACAAGAGATTATTCTCTATTAATGATGTTCGAGTATGGCAGCAGAATGGAATTTACATGGTTACTTCCAGGGATGACTGCAGCTGGTGCAATTGAGTTTGTCATGGTGGGAATTGTGATGATGATTCTATGGTGACGAGATTGGTTGTGGCTGTTGACAGAGGTAACAAGGACAAGATGGTGATATCAGGGATGTTGTTGGTTGTGTAAAGATGGTGGCTGATGGAAATGGCTGAGGCACAGGTGCTGGTTTGTAATGGTAGAGGTTGGCTTTGCAGTGATGTTTTGCTGCAGCTGGGAAGCACTGGCTCATGGTGTTAGTGATAACAGAGATGCGAGAGGTCGCAGGCAGCTGCGCTGGAGCTTGTGGCAGTCAGCCAAGGGAAGACATTGCAAGAGCAGAATGAGAGTTGCTGAGACGAATGCTAGGAACTGAGCAGGGTCGTAGCTGGTGTCAAGTTGCAGTTGGTGGTGATGATTGTTGAGATGAGGAAGTAGAGAAGAAATTGGGGGCTGTTGCTTTTGATTTTGAGATTGAGATCGAGAAGAAGATGATGTTGGTGAGCCACTGCTGCTGAAATTGTGAAGAATCTATGATGAAGTAGAGATGGGTTCGAGTCTGATTTCAATATAGAGGGAAGTTGGTACTGGTGATTGCTACAGAAGGCTGCGAAATGGCACTACAGGGAATGAGATTTGAAGCTGGTGTTGATGGACTGCCGCAGCTGATTAGAGCTGCAATATATGATACCAGCTGGTGTGAAGATTACTGAGTCCGTGAGTCAAGGAGCAGCTGCTGAGGAGATTGAAGATTAAATGGCTTTGAGTTGTGAGGCAGAAGTGGATCATGACAATGGTGGACTGTGGAGCTGTGCAATTGTGCAAGTGCTAGGGGATTGAAGTGGTCGTGGCGATTAAGCTGCGATTCGAGTAGTGGTAATGGACTGGGAATGCACATGGCGCTGGTGGAGATGCAGGAGGCAGGGTATTGCAAGTGAGTCTGCAGCTGAGAGAGGTGATTTCTGGGAACTGAGGTTGCGAAAGCTGCTGTTGTTGCTTGATGGTTCTGTGAACGGAATTGACAGGGTTGAAGCCGAGTCGAGCAAAGAATGTGAAGCTCAAGGTGATGGCAGAAAAAGGAATTGCAATGAGATTAAGAAGTTGCTACAAACATGGAGTTTTGGGTTCTCGGTGTGAATGGATGATTTAGGTGAACTGTTGTCGCTGAATCGGTGACGCAGAATCGAGTCACTACTGGTTCGATGCGAGAGTGAACAGGAAGAGATGAGATTTGAAGCCAGAATGGAATGATGGAGCAGCCCTCAAGTGACAATGGTGTTGAATTAACATGAGTTACAGGTGGAGAATGTATGATGAAGTTGCAGGCCATTGCTAGTGCAGGTCATGGTGTCAGGCTCAAGATTAAAGCTTGAGCAGATGGTACAAGAGAGGCAAGTTAGGCGATGGTCAAGTCACAGGTGTTGAAATGGCAGAATGGCTTTAATGTTGGATTGCAAATGGGCAGATTTAGGAAGTGCAGCCACTATGGCTGGAAGTAAAGTGGCAATGCAGGGCCATTATGGCCGGGTAGAGTTAAGCTACGGACAAGGATTGTGCATCGAGTTCAAATTTATATGTGCAATGGCCCGGCCTGCCAAGTAACTCCGCCACCTGAATCCGACTCTCCTAACTCGGACCCGACTGTCCGATCCGGCCGACTCTCCCCGACTCGGTGCTTGACCGAGTTGACCCGCCGAGCTGACTAGTTGACCGATCCGACCTCTGGACCTAGGACCGGTTGACTTTGCCGGTCACCAATCGTCTCGGTGACTTTTCCTACCAATTCCTACCATAATCCCGTTTTCCGGCGACGTTTTTGGACATATTTTCTACATGGGTATTCCTCACACATGGGCTTGGTGGACCACTTGGAGATGGGTTTTGAGAAGACCTAATATTGGAAGGAGTATCCTTATGGAATGGGAGAAGCATATATATAGAAAACTCTTTCTCAAACCTAGATATATCTCCATTAGGGAGACTTCTACTTTTGTTCTAGGGTTTCATGATAGTCTCTTCTTTTGATGAATATGATGATGATTTCCAAAAACACAAGTAACTAAGTTTTATTATTGGTTGAAGATGTAGTTGGATTTTGCAACCAAGTTATGATTTTTATGAATTAGTTTTCTCTCAATATTATCGTATGATTTCTACGGGTTATAATAATTGCATGATTGATGTATTGCAATATGATTGAATATTTGTTTAGTTAAGTCTAGAATTGATTGAACTCACATCCATATCTATAGCTATTTTAGGGTTTTCATCAAGCGATAACCTTGAATACGAGTAGCATGATATGATTCTAGGTTGTAGTGATACATCCTTGTAGTCATATGTAGAAATTGACCTTTGTCCGAATTGTTTGCGCAATGTATTACAATTGCATTGATTAGCCTATTTCTGAAACTTAATGCTCCTAGGAATTGAACTTAATTAGCGCAAGGCGTTAGGTTATTCTTTAGGTAGAATTCACATACGCAGCTCTAATGTGTGTGTTGATGACTTAGGTAATTACGGAGTATTCTTGCAATAAGGTATTCTATGGCTTTTGATGATAGAGAGATTAAATACGAATTCTATTCATATATTCATAAACTTGTTTACAATTGAAGATGAAACCTTTATCCAATATTTCACATTCTTGATTTGCGTACTTTTTGCTTGCTTTTTGTTTATTTTTATTTACACAATCGTAAAATCCTCGGTGTTTTATATAGGAAACCATAACAATTTGACAACCTAGACCTCTCTCACAGGGATCGATCCTTTCTTGCCCTTGCTATATTTATATTTTGAGTAGTAAGAAAGTGAATTATATTTGTGTCTACCGACAACCTAGGTCAAATTTTGGCGCCGCTGTTGGGGAGGCAAAGCGGTTGTTAATTGTTTTTGGTTTCTTATTTTTGTATTTAGTTTTGTTTTACTTTTTCTTATTTCTTGGTTCTTATTCGAGTTTTGAGAATCTCGCTTCAGTACCAATTTCTATGGACGGAGCATATTGGAGCAATCAATACGGCTTTCAACCTCAACAACATGAAAACTATCACCCTTATGGGGAATACAATCAAAACCAATCCTTTGGTTATGGTCAATATTCCACGCACTTTTTAGTTGTTCTCATACATTCCAACCTTCTTACGGTGGGTATGTAAGTGAGCAACCACAAGGAGGGGAGACTAGTTTTACTCCTATTAATTTTTCCTCTAGTTTGGTAGATGAAATGCAACAATTTATGGACAGCATGGAGTCAGTTTGTGGACAACCCAGCGTGGAACCAATTTCATCGACCGAATGTGCTCATAGTATGTTTGGACCAATTTATGATCGTAGTTATGATCATCCACCCATTCAAAGGGAAGATAATTGGCCTAACAATACAAGTAAGTAATTATACTTTTTCTTTTGTCGAATGAGCTTTACAAACAAATGGAACACTATATTCAGAATTTGGATGGAACACTCCAAGAGCTTCAAAAAGGTGTTTCCACTTTAAGACAAGGCATTGAAGAATACAAGGAGGAAATGAATAATTATGTTGAAAAAGGCGAACCTTTGGGGACTTTTGTTGATATTTGTGTAGTTAACTCAACTCTTGATCGTAATAATGATCATTCACCTATTCAAACGAATGAGTTCGAGATTAACAACACTAAATTCAGCGAGGAACAATCTTATGTTGACTATGATAGTGATGATGATTATTATGAAAATACATCGTTTGAACCAATTTATGGTGACATCCCCGAGGAGTGTACAATGGAGTCTTTTTAAGATCAAGGTGAAGTTGAAAAGGAATATGATGACACTAGTGTAGCTTACTCGAGCATTGATCTTTATAATGATCAAGAACCTATTCAAAAGGTAGAGCTTGAGGATGATGCAAGGAGTGTTCTAAAGAAATTTCTTATGGACAATATTGCATTCGCAAAAGAGTATGTGCCTTACAACACAGTGGAGTGTGTTGAGAATGAGACCGTTATGACCAATATTGTGGAAGACCCAATTGAGCTTGCATATGATTGTAATGATGATGTTTATGTCGAGACTTTGGTTACGGCAGAAACGGACGAAGAATGGTTGCAAGGTTTGATAGAGGACCATGATATACAAGAGGTGACTAATTCACTTGAGTTTTTCAAGGATGAAGAGGATTCCGTAATACAAGAGATTGTGCAAGGTTTATCTAGCCCTATGCCTATTGTTTCTTCTCCTTTACCTCTTTTTGGTTTGAATGTATGTGCTTCGAGAATATTGTTGAATGACTTTGTTTCTCGTTTTCCGCCATTAGAGATACTTGATTCTCATACTATGCAGGTTATGGAACAAGAAACCGTGGAAGTACCCGACTTCTATATTCTTTATACACTTCCAAGTGTGGACATGAATAAGTGTGGGGGAAGCTTTTATCGGTTCATAGCTTTACTTTTGCTTTATATTACTAATATTTGTGTGAAGCTAGTGTTTGAAAAACAGGTTCTATGGAAGGATCCCCAACTTTTCAGATTGTTGGTATATGGACGATAACAAAAGAGTCGGCCGACGACTTTAAACCAAGCGCTAAATGGGAGGCAACCCATAGGTTTTGTATTTTAGTCCCTTTTATTTTTGGTTTTTATTGTTTTCATATCATATTTGCATCCCCATGTTTAATTTCATTGAGTCCGGAATCTTTCTTAGAAGAGAATTAGGACGAATACCTTTTCGTCAGAAAAATTCAGACTGTACGTAGTTCAGTCCAGAGACCATAACTATCAGACCGTTTATCGAAACACTGTGCCCTTTGGACACTTTGTAGAAAACACGTAGATGAACAACTTTTGTGAAATGGAGTTTTTCCAAATTCCTTACCAATTTGTACAGTTTTTGCGTTTTATCTGCTGTTACGTCAGAATTCAGAATTTTCGGTTTTTCACATTGAGGACAATGTGAAGTTTAAGTGTGGGGGAGTCTTTTGCATATAGAGTTTTTAGACTTTTTGAGTCAAAATTTTCAACTTTTTTTTGTAAATAGTGAATAAAAAACTCCAACTTGTGGTTAGTTTAGAGTCACATAGTATACATGTCGCTAAGATTACATCGAGAATCTCACAATAGTGACTGAACTTAGAGATGACAGAGAACATGATCGGTTTCTTAATTGTATGAGAGTTAAAGTTGGATTTAACCATGCCAGTGGCAAATAAGGTGCAGACTGAATTCGGTATTAGAGTAGTGATCCCCTATAGTGGAGACTACCCATGTTACATAATGTGAGGCACCGACCTTCAATTCTT
Source organism: Papaver armeniacum (assembly GCA_023531295.1). Taxonomy (NCBI): domain Eukaryota; kingdom Viridiplantae; phylum Streptophyta; class Magnoliopsida; order Ranunculales; family Papaveraceae; genus Papaver; species Papaver armeniacum. Next base: position 101,917 of record JAJJWW010014012.1, on the reverse strand, counting down.
TGTACTGCCTAAATTTGTGCTTTTAGAGTGTGTGTCACCGTACGTTAATTCCTAATAATGGTGAGCTGCCCAACCTCCCACCATAGAATCACTATTTTGATCTCTTGAGTGCTATTTTTATCAATCATGATGGTGACATCGAATTGCTAACTTACATACCACTTGTAATCTTGTTCGCAGCTAGCACCATCCACCTTATCTCTCTCTACACCAACAATGTCCATAGAAACACCATCATCATCAACAAGAGGAGCATCACAAATTCGAAGGAAAGTTGAACACGTTTGAGGTTTACAAGCAACAATACAGAAATGGGCAGATTTCAGATTTGAGTAAAGCAACAAGACAAGGAGCAGAATTTTTATAAGTTGAAGACTATTGTATAAGAGCGAAATTATCAAGGATGAGAGTTCGAGAAGTTTACGATATCAAGACATACAAGTTGTGAAGAATCAAGTGGTAAAGTACTTACACCATGGCATTGTACTTACATTTTTATTTTATTTTATTTTATTTGTATTTTACTTTCTCTTGTCTCAAAAAAAAAAAAAAAAAAAAAAAAAAAAAAAAATAAAAAAAAAAAAAAAAAAAAAAAAAAAAAAAATAAAAAAATAAAAAAATGGGTCTGTATAGTTTGTTTTTATTTTTGTATTCTTTCAATAAAGCCAATGGAAAGAAGGAATATCTATAATGAAGTTTCAAGCAATAAGGAATTAGAGGAAAAAAATTACATTGTCGAGTAACTACGAAGTTCAAGAGTTATCATCAAGAGTTGAAGACCGAAGACGAAGATGAAGGCACCGATAGAAGACCGAAAACGTTTCTATGGATGCTGTGAGAGTGGTGCTAGCTGCACGTCGAACGGATAACGAGGTAAGTAAGCATATTCCCACCTTCGTTAAGTGGTTGATTTCCTTTCGAAGAGATCGTCAGAAAAATGCGTTTTCAAAAAAATTTTATAAAAGATGTGGGTTTTTCAAAATACTTCGGAGGGTTTTTACCTTCCTACCATTCAACGTGTCGCAGGATTCTCTCTTCATTCCAACCTGGACACATGTATGACCCATAAAAGTCATTATTATTGAGAGCAATATCATAAAACCCTTTCTTGAGAGGCGTAGTCGAGACTTTTGATCACTCCGAACCCGAATTTATGTCGAGAAGGGATGGTTATCTTCTCAACTTTTAAGAATGAGATTGTGTTCATTTATGTGTCTAACTTCTTATGACTAGTGTGCAGAATCTCTATGTCTTCTTAGCGCGTTGGATGCTATTATTTCTGAGAACTAGTAAGTTGGAAAAGTAGGTTTTGTGGGTATATCTCTAGTAAACCCTCACGAGACTATAACTCGTCCACTAGGGACACCTAGGGGTTTAAAGGCTTGTTATTTATGCTAAAAGTGACCGTAGCCTCGACGACACGGAGTTGTTGTATTTTATTGTTTTGTTTGATTTGCTCGAGGACTAGCAAAGTCTAAGTGTGGGGGAATCTGACAGGTGTAGAATACACCGTATTTAATATCTAGTATTTATACTTTCTTTGCGAGTTTTCTTGTAAATTATGTATCTTATGTTTATTTTTGAGTTTATTAGGTACTTTGGAGTCATTCGAGCAAAAGAAGAAGAAATAGGAGCGAAAAGCGCAAAGCATCATTTTGCAAGCAACCGATACCTGATCCTACCAAGGATAAGGGACAACCAGTGGAGTCTAACAAGAATCACTAAAAGCACCCAAGGGTGTTAACAACTGTCCCAGACTATGAGACCTAGCTAGGTCGAATGGTCTTGTTGTTTCAGACAAAACACCCTTTCTTCTCTTCAAGTTCAATCAGCTGCAGATGAGATTCGGATTGGGGAATCGGTGACGAAATTTGGATGGGGTTCGTCGTGAATTGGTGGCTTCATTAGCATTCATAGAAACCAGTGAAGATTGAAGAGAGAATTTGAATTTGAATGCATTAGCAGGAATTGTTGAGAAGTTTGTGGGTTCTGTCAAGAACAAGAATTTAGGGTTTGTTGTTCCAGTTAAATCCAGATGAAGAAATAGAGATTGAGAGGAAATTAGAAATGGGTCCCTGTTAGGTGAACTCGAGAGTGAATTAGTGATGTTGAATTGTTAAAAATCCGATCGAAATGAAACAGGATGATGGAGAAGAACTCGAGCTTGGTGATTGACGGAATTAATCAGAGACTAAAAAATATTTTTGGTTTGATTCGATATATTGACGTGATATGGGTTGGATATACAAGAGATTATTCTCTATTAATGATGTTCGAGTATGGCAGCAGAATGGAATTTACATGGTTGCTTCCAGGGATGACTGCAGCTGGTGCAATTGAGTTTGTCATGGTGGGAATGGTGATGATGATTCTATGGTGACGAGATTGGTTGTGGCTGTTGACAGAGGTAACAAGGACAAGATGGTGATATCAGGGATGTTGTTGGTTGTGTAAAGTCAAAATATGGAAATGGCCGAGGCACAAAGCCGGGTTTGTAATGGTAGAGGTTGGCTTTGCAGTGGTGTTTTGATGCAGCTGGGAAGCACTGGCTCATGGTGTTAGTGATAACAGAGATGCGAGAGGTCGCAGGCAGCTGCGCTGGAGCTTGTGGCAGTCAGCCAAGGGAAGACATTGCAAGAGCAGAATGAGAGTTGCTGAGACGAATGCTAGGAACTGAGCAGGGTCGTAGCTGGTGTCAAGTTGCAGTTGGTGGTGATGATTGTTGAGATGAGGAAGTAGAGAAGAAATTGGGGGCTGTTGCTTTTGATTTTGAGATTGAGATCGAGAAGAAGATGATGTTGGTGAGCCACTGCTGCTGAAATTGTGAAGAATCTATGATGAAGTAGAGATGGGTTCGAGTCTGATTTCAATATAGAGGGAAGTTGGTACTGGTGATTGCTACAGAAGGCTGCGAAATGGCACTACAGGGAATGAGATTTGAATCTGGTGTTGATGGACTGCCGCAGCTGATTAGAGCTGCAATATGTGATACCAGCTGGTGTGAAGATTACTAAGTCCGTGAGTCAAGGAGCAGCTGCTGAGGAGATTGAAGATTAAATGGCTTTGAGTTGTGAGGCAGAAGTGGATCATGACAATGGTGGACTGTGGAGCTGTGCAATTGTGCAAGTGCTAGGGGATTTAAGTGGTCGTGGCGATTAAACTGCGATTCGAGTAGTGGTAATGGACTGGGAATGCACATGGCGCTGGTGGAGATGCAGGAGGCAGGGTATTGCAAGTGAGTCTGCAGCTGAGAGAGGTGATTTCTGGGAACTGAGGTTGCGAAAGCTGCTGCTGTTGCTTGATGGTTCTGTGAACGGAATTGACAGGGTTGAAGCTGTAGCTGGAGCAGCAATGTGAAGCTCAAGGTGATGGCAGGTGGAAAAGGAATTGCAGTTGAGATTAAGAAGTTGCTACAAACATGGAGTTTTGGGTTCTGGTGTGAATGGATGATTTAGGTGAACTCGTTGTTTGCTTGAATCGGTGACACAAGAATTGAGTCACTACTGGTTCGACGCGAGAGTGAACAGGGAAGAGATGAGATTTGAAGTCAGAGAATGGAATGATGGAGCAGCCTGAAAGTGACAATGGTGTTGAATTAACATGAGTTACAGGGAGAATGTATGATGAAGTTGCGTGCCATTGCAGTGCAGTCATGGTGTTGGTCTTGGTGATTAAAGCTTGAGTAGATGGTACAAGAGAGGCAAGTTAGGCGATGGTCGGTCATTGGTGTTGAAATGGCAGAATGGCTTTAATGTTGGATTGCAGCTACAAGAATTTAGGAGGTGCAGGCCACTATGGCTGGAAGTAAAGTGGCAATGCAGGGCCATTATGGCTGGGTAGGAGTTAAGCTACGGCACAAGGATTGTGCATCAGAGTTCAGCCTATATGTGCAATGGCCTGGCCTGGCCAAGTAACTCAGTCAGCTGAATCTGACTCTCCCTAACTCAGACATGACTCGTCTGATCCGGCTGACTCTCCCTGACTCGGTGCTTGACCGATTTGACCCGCCGAGCTGACTAGTTGACCGATCCGACCCGTTGACCGGTGACCAGGGTTGATTTTGCCATCACCGAATCGCTTTCCCCTGCCGACTTTTCCGGCCATAATCCCAGTTTTCCGGCGACGTTTTTTGGACATATTTTCTACATGGGTATTCCTCACACATGGGCTTGGTGGACCACTTGGAGATGGATTTTGAGAAGACCTAATATTGGAAGGAGTATCCTTATGGAATGGGAGAAGCATATATATATAGAAAACTCTTTCTCAAACCTAGATATATCTCCATTAGGGAGACTTCTACTTTTGTTCTAGGTTTCATGATAGTCTCTTCTTTGATGAATATGATGATGATTTCCAAAAACACAAGTAACTAAGTTTTATTATTGGTTGAAGATGTAGTTGGATTTTTGCAACCAAGTTATGATTTTTATGAATTAGTTTTCTCTCAATATTATCGTATGATTTCTACTAAGGTTATAATAATTGCATGATTGATGTATTGCAATATGATTGAATGTTTGTTTAGTTAAGTCTAGAATTGATTGAACTCACATCCATATCTATAGCTATTTTAGGGTTTTCATCAAGCGATAACCTTGAATACGAGTAGCATGATATGATTCTAGGTTGTAGTGATACATCCTTGTAGTCATATGTAAAATTGACCTTTGTCCGAATTGTTTGCGCAATGTATTACAATTGCATTGATTAGCCTATTTCAAACTTAATGCTCCTAGAATTGAACTTAATTAGCGCAAGGCGTTAGGTTATTCTTTAGGTAGAATTCACATACGCAGCTCTAATGTGTGTGTTGATGACTTAGGTAATTACTTTATATTCTTGCAATAAGGTATTCTATGGCTTTTGATGATAGAGAGATTAAATACGAATTCTATTCATATATTCATAAACTTGTTTACAATTGAAGATGAAACCTTTATCCAATATTTCACATTCTTGATTTCCATGACTTTATTTGCTTTTTGTTTATTTTTATTTACACAATCGTAAAATCCTCGGTGTTTTATATAGGAAACCATAACAATTTGACAACCTAGACCTCTCTGTGGGATCGATCCTTTCTTGCCCTTGCTATATTTATATTTTGAGTAGTAAGAAAGTGAATTATATTTGTGTCGGCTGACAAACCGGTCAATGACTCAGATTCTGCCCTGGACCTTCAACTCAGGTTAATCACAACATGACAAACATTAATAGACTGGAACAAGGACACTTTTGGACATCTTCCAAAGCTAATTCGCAAATCAACAACACAAATTAAGATGGCTCAACATCAATGTGCTATCCACATCGGAGAAGAACTAAATTTTTGGATAAATCGTGAGAAGGAGTTGCGCAATCATCACCTAACTTTACTTCAATGACATGCAACATACTAACAACAAAGGTCCAGAATTCAATGGCTCTAATCAGGAGACAATAATACAACGTTCTTCCATACCAAAGCAACCATACACCGAAACCGCAACAACATAAAGCACCTACATGATCAACAAAATAACTGGGTCAGTGATAAAGATCAAGTGATCCAAATCATCCTTGATCATTTCACTACTCAATATTCAAATTTCAAACACAACTCGACGAAGAACTCTTTGAAGAAATAGCTCAACGATTGACACATTCACAATGTGACCAACTCTCGGCACTGTAACAATAAAGGAAATCAAGCAAGCGTTGTTTTCCATCAACTCAAAGTGCTCCCGTCCAGATGGATACACCAAAGAAGTTTTTTAAAGTTTTATAGATACCACTCATCTTCAATTAATTGCTATGGCTCGAATCTTTTTCGATAATTTAAACATCCACCCTCTCATGAATCATAAAACATTACACTAATTCTAAAAGTAGACAACCCAACAAAACCATCCCAATTCAGACCTATAAGCCTTTGCAATGTCAGCTACAAAATCATCTCAAAAATCCTAGTCAACGCTTGCGACCTCTTCTTCCATTCTTAATAAGTCCATATCAATGTGCCTTCGTTCCTAAGAGATCCATACATGATAACATCACAATTTCCAAGTGAGCTATTTCATCACATCAAAACATCATCAACCACTAAAAACCCCAAAATAGCTCTCAAACCGATATCCCAAAAAGCATATGATAGCCTTGATCGGGATTCATCAAAAAGCTTTTACAAAACTAGGTTTCCCACCAATATTTGTGGAATATATCATGATATGTATCAAATCAAGAACTTACTCAACCAACATCAATGGTACACCGTATGGATTCATTACTCCTACCAGAGGCATTAGACAAGGTGATCCCATATCTTCATACATTTTTATTATATGTGCGGAAATTCTATCAACAAATCTTGCCAAACTGGAAGCAATAAAACTGGTTCAAGGTATCCGGATATCCAAAAAGGCTCCTCCCATCCTACACTTAATGTATGCGGATGATTTTCTCATCACATACACAACTACCAGAAAGTAGTAATCACCTTCCAAGAATTCTTCAATCATACGGCTCTTTAGCCGGTCAAATTATCAACGCAAAGAAAATAAACCATCATTCACCACCCAAGGCTACAACAACATCACATAGATACTCTTCACCAATTTTTCGGCATGCCAACCAAATCAATCCCACCTGTATACTTAGGATTTCAATTCAAACACGGGAGGACCTCATGTCACATCTTCGAACCACTCCAATGATTGGCATGCAAAGTATAAGGATGGATCACAAAATGCCTTACCCCTGAAGGAAGACTAGTTCTAATAAAAACCTCCTTAACACCAACCTCAAATCACCTCATGCAAACACAGCTTTTCCCCGCCTATGTTTACAAACAAATTGATCGGATCACTAGGAATTTTTTCTGGGGTCACGATTCTTCAGGTCCGAAAACTTTACCCATTAGGATGGAACAAGCTAAACAAGCCAATAGCGAGGGAGGGCTAGATATCGGGAAGAGTAGTCATCACAATAAATCTCTTTTCATGAAAAAATTTGGAACATTCAAGACCAGCCACATTCCATTTGATCAAGCCTCTTCAACGAAAATACCTCCACCATCAAGATATATTGCAAGGTACGATTTCAATACCCAATACTACCAAACCACAATGGAAACAAATGGCATCTCTCATACCTATTGTCAAAAACCATATATTTCACCAAATAGGAAATGGTTTAGATACCTCTATCCAAGATAATTGATACCCCACTTTCAAAACCTTGATCCAATCCAATGCGACCCTATCCAATATGTCGCAGACTTAATCGACCCCATCTCTCATAACTGGAATCACGATCACCTAATCATCTTACCCAACACTGCCACCCAATATATTATAAATATTCACATTCCCTTAACAACAAATTTCGGACAAAATTATTTGGCCACACTCTAAATCTGGTAAATACACCATAACATCCGGGTACAGCTGTCTAATCCAACAAGAAGACAACTCTCTCCCACACCCATACCCTCACCCTCAACCCATCCTAAACACAAAATTCTTATGGACCTTACCATGTCCTCCAAAAATACAGCCTTTTCTTGTGGAAAGCTATAAATGAAGGTTTGCCAACCTTATCTCTCGCTCCATCACATCAATCTCTACACTTCCAACCTCTCGCCCCGTTGCAACTCGAGCCTCGAAAACCAATCACATGCTGATTCATTGTCTAGTGGCTATGTCCACTTGGACCACCCTCTCCAACCGCATATCAACAAGGTAACCACCATCCAATTATCATAAACCACCAAACAACTATTTCTCAATTACTGCAAACTCGAGGTAATACCTCTTCTATCACATCCTCGTTGTTTCTCTTGTGGTCTATATGGACTACCGTAAATGAGCTCGTATTCAATCGTACACACTCCACCCATGACGACATCCTCGGCAAGGTCTTTCGTACAACAACATGAATTTGAATGGGCAAAATTAACCTCCCCTCCGCTTCTCCCTGGGAGCTTCCTTACTGTATTGACAACAAACATAACCAAATATTATACAACCATTCAAGTGGGTTGGAGTATCCCAACACCAGATCGGTTTAAAATAAATACCGATGGTGCAAACAGAGGCAACCCAGAATAAATGGGAGCAGATTCATATGCAGAACTCGAGCGCGCACACCCGTATTGGCTCTTTCACAACCTCTAGTTATAACCACAATGCTAACAATGGAAACATGGGCTGCAGTGATAGCAACCATAGAAGCAAATGAAAGAAATTGACTAAAGTCATTTTCGAGACTGACTTAGAAAATCTCGCACTTCATTAAAACTCCAAGGAAGCTCCATGGTATATCTCTGAAATGATTGAAGAAATCATACATCGAATGCGTCAAATCCCATGTTGTGTTATTCAACATAATTATAGAGAAGGAAACCAAGCGGCATATGGACTAGCAAACTTTGCAGCCGACAAGCAGGAAACCTTTCAACATCAATTTGGGAACAAACGAATCCGGCTTTTCTTAATCAAATTCTTTTGAGCGACTCTATGGGAATCTCATTCCCACTTGTAATAACAATTTAGTTGGTTTTTTTCTTAGTTGTAAAAAAAAAAAAAAGGTGAACTTGGAATCTTTGGATAAACCAAACCAAAAAACTTAGTATAAATTTGGGCCGGCTTAGAAACCAACGTATCTGCCCCTCAGTCTGCTGACCGGCCCAAAATAATAAACGTCTTTTTTGTTTGAAAATTAGTTCGAGGAATCCTTCCAGGATCTTACTTTGTCTGGTAGGTATATATCCCAACCAGATCTGAAGTCCCAAATCAAAGAAGCTAAAACAGGAGCAGGAGCTACAAAGATCACGCAAAGGTCTAAAATTCAAATTCAAATATCCGAAGAATGAATTGGATACAGCGGAAAATTTTACTTTACAATGTCACTTTTGGACTCTACATGTTGGATTGGTGGGAGCGGTATCTCTTCAGTATCCTAATTTTATTCATTCCTTTCTCTCAAATTGTCTCTCACAATTTCAATTTTTTTAGTTAACCTAGTTTCAATTACTTATGATTGATTGCTCTTTGATTTTGGTTCAAAACAAACAAAACCCTAGTTTGCAAGTAGAATTGGAATTGTTTGGACTTAACTTTGTTTAGATATAATGATTGTCGTGTTACTATGGTTCGTTTGTTACAATGGATCACGATCTGCAACAGAGTTCTACAGAAGGTAATGCGTCGTTTTAATTTTTCAATTCATACATATATATGTTCTGCCAAAAATATTTAATGCATAATTTTCTAAACATCTACTAGAATGAGGTTTTGTTTTGTTATGTTTTTGTTAAGGAATGCCTGTAAAGAAAGAATGTCAGGAAACATAAGAAGTTGAGCTTACCACACTTGAAATTCTATTTACTTATCCAATTTAGACAGAGTGTGAATTATTATTGCTGGATGTGTATTTTGGTTTACAGTAGATGATATTGGTGGAAAGTAGTTCCAAGATTCCATTGGTATCGGGTGTCACCCTTAAAATCATAGGTAGACCAACCCTGTGAATAGCTAACAAATGGATGTTCCGTGTTATTGGTTTTCCGATATATTTGAGGTGAAAATACGGACTTTGAAAATTGTTACTTAGACCAACCCTGGGAATAGGTTGCTTAGTGATGTTCATGTATTTTATCTCACAACCCTGTTATTTGGATCCCAAAGTAGCGGTTCAAACATGACTGTTAGTTTGGTCTTGAGAAGCCAGTACCATCTACTTCCTTTAGGCGGACAATCTAAAGTGCGCAGCTGAAATCATCAAATCATCCTGAACATGTGGGTGTGTAAGCACTGTAGGCTTTACACTTTGTAGTTAGGATCTCATGTATTTGTACTCGGCTGCTGTTTGAAGCCTGGCTAGCATCTTTATATATCTCGGCATCTCACAGGAAATCTTAGTGCCTTCTTGTTATATTTATCTGTTAGTTTGGTCTTGAGAAGGTCCAGTACCATCTACTTCCTTTAGGACAATCTAAAGTAGCGGTTCAAACATGACTTAGCTGAAATCATCAAATCATCCTGAACATTGTTATACTTTTTATCTTTGTTAGTTTGGATCTTGTATTTGTACTCGGGCTGCTGTTTGAAGCCTACCATCTTTATATATCTCGCATCTCACAGGAAATCTTAGTGCCTTCGATTGTTATATTTATCTGTTAGTTTGGTCTTGAGAAGGTCCAGTACCATCTACTTCCTTTAGGCGGGACAATCTATAACTTGGATTGGTCGAAGATGGTAAGAATTTGAGCTTACATCAATTAAAATTCTATTTACTGATCCCATTTAGGCAGTGTGTGAATTATTATTGCTGGATGTGTATTTTGGTTTACAGTAAAAGATAATGGTGGAAATTAGTTCCAAGATTCCATTGGTATTGGGTATCACGCCTTAAAAATCATAGCTAGACCAACCCTGTGAATAGCTAACAAATGGATGTTCCGTGTTTTTGGTTTTCCGAGAGGTGAAAATACGGACCTTAAAAATCGTTACTTAGACCAACCCTGGGATCCCAAAATAGCGCTTCAAACATGACTGCAAGCCTTGTGCGCAGATGAGATCATCAAATCATCCTGAACATGTGGGTGTGTAAGCACAGTAGGCTTTACACTTTGTAGTTAGGATCTCATGTATTGTACTCTGCCGCTGTTTGAAGCCTGGGTAGCATCTTTAAGTATCTCGGCATCTCACAGGAAATCCTAGTGCCTTCTTTGTTATACTTATCTATTACTTCGGTCTTGAGAAGCTCTAGTGCCATCTGGTTTCTTTAGACGGGACAATCTATAACTTGGATTGGCCGAAGATGGTAAGAATTTGAGCTTACCACACTTGAAATTCTATTTACTGATCCCATTTTGACAGTGTCTATTACTCTTACTGGATGTGTATTTTGGTTTACAGTAAAAGATATTGGTGGAAATTAGTTACAAGATTCCATTGGTATTGGGTGTCACACCTTAAAAATCATAGCTAGACCAACCCTGTGAATAGCTAACAAATGAATGTTCCGTGTTTTTGGTTTTCTGATATTTTGAGGTGAAAATATGGACCTTGAAAATCGTTACTTAGACCAACCCTGGGAATAGGTTGCTTAATGATGTTCATGTAGTTTATCTCACAACTCTGTTATTTGATCCCAAAATAGCGCTTCAAACATGACTGCAAGTCACGTGCGCAGATGAAATCATCCTGAACATGTGGGTGTGTAAGCACAGTAGGCTCATGTATTGTACTCTGCTGCTGTTTGAAGCCTGGGTAGCATCTTTAAGTATCTCGGCATCTCACAGGAAATCTTAGTGCCTTCTTTGTTATACTTATCTGTTACTTCGGTCTTGAGAAGCTCTAGTACCATCTGGTTCCTTTAGACAGGACAATCTATAACTTGGATTAGCCGAAGATGGTTTTTTTAGAGAACCCAGTATTACGGTTTTAAGGGTTCCTTTAGATGTGGGACAATTTATAAGAGTCTGTTTACTGTTTACTCCCAAACATACTTTATGGCATTAAAACTGAAGGATTTTTTGTACTAGCAAGTTGCCTTCTATGATTATGAAATCCTTAAAAGATGGATTCATGTTTTCATGTCTTTTGAGAAAAACGGACAAACATTACCAAATAGCTCAGATGTATGAGAAATTTTTAGGTAGCAGTCCCAAATTTTTTGATTTTTCTCACTCGGTCAATTACGCAATTGACGTGTATTCATAAGTCAGATGTTACTCTTAGGTGATCAAGAAGAAAATTTAGCAAGAGAATTTAAATGTTAAGAAATTGCACTTGTCTTTAGAATCCTCACAGAATATCTCGGCTTAGGCCACCCAAGAAGCTTCCGTCCGTCTGTCTTTCAAGTTTTTGTTTTTCCTCTACTGTAAATCATTTCAACTAATATTTTTCTATATTATTTGTTTTTCTTTTCAGCCATCTTAAGATAAAACTTGGAATGGAAGGATTGGACCTTAACAACCTGATAGGTCATCAGAAGAATGGGTAATTCTTCATGATTTTGTACTGTTTTGGTGTTTCCAGATAATTGGTACGCCAATACATTTATCTATGCCGTGCTCATTAACATATTTGTATAAGAATCTCTTCATATCGAGATGATGCATTTATAAAACCACTACTTTTTTCTCTAGACGAACTCTTTCCTTAGCTGTCAAGAGGCAATATTCTCTTCTCCTCTTATGGATATATATGCAGCAATGTTTTATCATCCTTGCATCAGTTTTGCAACCAAACATCTGTCCGACCCCATAAATTTATCCTGTCAGAAAACATTACAGATAAGAGAGACACTTCACTTGTAAAACCAATGATACCTTAGAGCATCTCCAATGGAATATGGGTCTCTAAAAATATTGAAGCCACCTAGGATTTTAGAAACTCTACACAAAAAAACCTCTCCAGGTGGTGGTTGGGTATTAAAAATTTAATCGACGTGTAAGTTTGAGTTTGGAAGAGAGTATGGGTTTTAGAGACTCTCATCCATACCAATGCTTATCAAAACCAAAAATTATTTGATTCTATGTTGTTAAATACCTCTTTTTAGGTCTCCACATGGATAAATATCCATATACCATTGGAGATGCTCTTAGGTGGCAAAACAACACTAGAAAGATATTTGGGTCATTATGAAACCAATTGTTATGAAACACCAATTCAGCTGGAGAGAGAGAAACTTAGGCTGGGCTATGCACAACTTGGGGAGAATCTTATCCACATCAATTTCAGATTGGATTGTATTTAGTTCTGGTGGGAAAACTGTATGATTTTGTTTGTATAGCCAAGTGCAAATTGTTCCACCCTTTCGAATCCTAACCGTGAAAATTTATCATGTCAGTGATGTCACCCAGTATTTTTCCGTGAGATTTTCTGCAGTTTGTTTAGAATTACTGAATAGTTGAGAGATTCTTGTATGAGTGTAAATTTGTGCACCCCCATAAACCGGGGTGCACGTTCCTCCCCTCCTGATCGGTGGGATTATCTAGGTAAAACCGGAATGTGGTTTTATATGTTTTCATTTTTTTATATTTTAAGTAAAATTCAGGTTTACTTTACACGGATTTTAAGGCCATTTTGACTCCCACAGTTCCACCCTAGTTAGCAATTCGGGGTACGGAGAAGAGTTCGGGACGGCATACGTTCGAGAATTATACGGATTTGGATAGGTCGGATTCGGTCAAAAAATCGGTCAACGGTTCGTTGTTCTCTGAGTGTAGTTCGGAACGGATACGTACGTGTATAAATCGTTTTAAAATATGAGTTCGGAAAAATTCCTTTTTACATCAAATTAATAGAAATTATATTTTAAAGTTTGTATGGAGTTGAAAGAATGATTTAAACTAATTTTATTGTATTATATAGATAATACATTAAGAATAGACAATAAGGTCAAGCAAATAGCTCAATGGTTTGAGCCTTAATTAGCAAAGAGGTCATGGGTTCAATCCCCACCAACAACTTCTTTTAATAACTCTAAAAAACACTTAAATGGGTGAGTTACCTGTCCGAATCGCCTACACGAATTGATTAAGTAAAATCATACACGAATCCGAATAATTCGCCGAATTACTAACTAGGGTTCCACTTCGTTTTTCCCTTTCTCTATCCAGAAGAAAATATGACCTCGTTTATTTCTGCCATTAAATTGTATTACTGTGTATTCATTGATTCCATTCCTTCTTTCATTTTCCTAAATCGGTAAAAAGGGAAACTGCGTGTATTCACTCTTGAGTTAACACGATTTTTTTTTCTCTTATCTGTGTTTATATACGATTAAAACGAGAAAAAGTAAAACCACCTTACGGTTTTAGCTAAATAAGGCCACCAATCAAGAGGGGAGGAGTGCACAAATTTACATTGATTCTTGTATGCTACTTGAGAGTGGGCCCTCTTATTTACATACTTAATTTGATCAAGAATTGCATTAACTACTCTTTTATCAACTACAAAGCGTGGTGCACGCTTAAACAGCAGTGCATCAATATCAATAAATAAACAAATTCCTTAGTCAGATAATACAAACAGGTTGGCATATTTCAAAAAACCGACAAAGACTAAACAACTAAAAAAACCTAACTTAACTAGTAAACTAATATTCCCTCGTCACTAAAAAATAGGCAGGTTTGTGTGTAAGATGGAGAGATACATTAAAGAACCAATTGAATCTAAGCAATTATAGATTGAAGGGCCATTTACATAGGATGGCGAAAAGTTGATCCGTGAGTTCATAATAATCCTCCTGCCCACATCCGAAGTCTGTTCTCCAATACTAGAATGTTGTATTCTGGTTGAATTCTTACTTGAATAGTATGAGCAACATTGCATTCAGTTCTGTATTGATTCTCGAACACTATATCAAGGTTTTCTTCTTCAAGAATTCTGAATAGAGATGAAGTTAATGCTACGTTCTTAAGAACGGTAGTATTGATAAGAATCAAGTTTTCCATTACATTTATATGAATAGATGGCACAAATGATTTAACTTCGTCACCATCTTTCTCATAATCACTGTCGAAATCAATAGTAGTATTTCCCAGATCATCTTCGTCATCGTCATCACTCATTGTTTCTTCGTCAGAATCCCTCTCAACTGATGGGATCTCACGAAGCTCCATATCCACTTCTGTTGCTTCTTCATGCCTTACTGATATCTGTACATATATATTAGACAATGATCAGTTCTCAGTAGCATTAGAAAGAAACTAATATGAAAGCATAAGGTTGAAACATATAACATACCTGTTCTTGAGGAGGTATCATAGACTTGAGCCTGGAGAAGAGAATATATTGTTTAATTCGGCGTTGAAGAAGAAGATTATTCTGGAGAATATGTTGAAGGCTATTCGCATCATTGTTCTTCCTTATTGTTCCTGCTCTTACCGGAAGATTATTAATGGGTTGAGGACCGGTTGTTCTATTTGTTGTTGTGGTTGTGGACGACAACGGCCAGGAGCCCGAAGCTAAACCACTGACAATATTGTTCTTCTGGTCTTTCATTTTTGCTTTCTTTCTTCTTTTCAGATATGTTTTCTAGAGAGGAGGGATAGTAGCTAGGGATTGAGTTTAGAAGTTAGGATTTTTGTATGTATATATAAGTTGGTTTTAAAGGGATATATATTGCTTGGCAAAACATAAAGGAGTGAACCCACGAGGTTCTCGAGGGGAACCCATAGACCATCATAGCCCTTGTATACATTTGTTTTGTTTTTGTAGTTGCATGGGTATTATTAGTACCATTCAGTTGTTCGAGATTATTAGGAAATTCTTGAACAAGTCGGGCATAACGACAACAGTACCTGCTTTTCTCTTCTATTATGGGAAGATGACAGATGACAAGATGTAGCTGTTCATCTAGAATCCTTAGAAGATGACAAGATGATGCAGCTGTTCATCTAGAATCCGTAGAAGATGACCACAATTACAGGACTTCTTTGGTCTCTATGTCAACTTGTTGTTTGTTTCGAATATATCTTGGGAAAGAAAATAAGTGGCTCATATGAGGATTAAGATTGAGCTAGATCCATGAACACTTTAGGTGGACACTATCATACATGATTTGCAAGTTATTTTTACGCAAATCCATTCAACAATAATAAATTTAAATCTAATATTTTGATGATACGTTTTCCTTTACAAGATTCTACTAAAAACGAAAGCACACCAAAACGTTATAACACCACCATCTATCCCTTTAAATATCACCAAGTTATAAGTTAACGGTTGAAATTAAAATCGGTTTTGAGATGCGAGGTTTGAATATCTCGAATTGTGTTCATTTTTTGTAGGAATGTAGAGTCTTATAAGAAGAATGTATCATCAAAATATTAGATTTAAATTCACTGTCGTTTAGGTTTTGCGAAGAAAATGGCACAAATCACGTATGATAGTGTCCATCTAAGATTGTCCATGGATCCTCCCTCATTAAGAATATTGATACAAAGAGATCGTAGGTGGGTGTAACTGTTAGATACATTGATGCTTCTGAAGATTTGTACGAAAATTTTCTACTGTTCACATTGACTTTTGAATATCGATCCTCACCAATATCTGCACTGAAAGAGTCTTTGTTAGACTTCGTGGCCTAGTTCCGAGGTTTCTACTCTTGACTATGACGAAGAAATCATTTTCACAAAATTTTTGCTTAGGAATTATGGCCTCTAGTGAAGGGTGCAATGCATGCAACCTTGTGTAGGCTACCGGTCAACTGCTTAAGGGAGTTATCAAATGGTTTTCTAACAAAAAAGTTGGCCGAGGACCTGAGGTAGGTGAATCATAAGGTGGGTATAGCCAGCAGGTAGATTCCACTTCCAGGGGGAATCATGAAAAGAGATATTTCATCTTTGAGTGATAAAAAAAAAAGTTTGCTTACCTTTGCGAAATGTTTGACCTCGCTTTTTTTTTTTTTCCTTTTCTTCTCTGAATACTGGTAACTTTATCATTAGATTAGAGAGTTAGAAGAAAAAAGAATCCTTAAACCGCTTAAGTAGACAGAAGTAGTCCTATTTGTTATATATCTTAACGACTTAACCTACATTTGAAAGATCTATTCAACACTTTAATCAGGGACGGACCCAGAATTCTCCCTTGGGTAGGGCTGGATTGTAAGAGTCGATAATGCGGCCTTTGGCCGCGGCAATTTTTTTTTGGAATACATCACATAATTAGTGGCCAAATAGTGATCCACCCGTACAATACTAAATAGGTAGGGAAATAAAAGTTAAAACGAACACAAATAAAAGAAAAACAAAGTGATTACCAAAAGAGAAGAAAGTAGGAGTAGAAAGGTAGTGAGTGGAAGAAGATTATTTACTTTAAACATGACTTAAATTTTGATCATCTCATAGTATGGGCTAAAAATCACATACAATTAGCTAAATACAACTAATATGTGGGCTAAACATAAAATTTGACCCAAGTTTCTATACTAAATTTTTTTCACCCAAAAATTAGGGACGGGCTATAGCCTCCTTTAGCCCCTTGCTAGGCCCGTCCCTGACTTTAATGATTAAAATTTCCTCCGAGAGTAATTTTTTTTTTTTTTTGATCAAAAGAGAAAATATTATTAGATAGAAGAATGTACAAACAAGCTACCAGAAGTAGCAAAGAGAACAAACAAAAGAGATTAAGATTACATAAAAATTGCTTCCCAAGTGTTTATAAGAGAACTAGTATAGTTCAGATGGACTCTTCTACCAGCTGCTGCTGCCCAACTAAGAACCAGAGACTTAGCTTCAATGATCAAATCCATATCAGTCTTATAAATGTACTCCTTTTCAAAGGTTCTACAATTCCTCTCACGCCAAACAACCCAGACAATCGCTGCAGGAATCAAACCCATAATGAAGTTACCAGTGTTTGAAAAATGATTATTATCCTGAAACATGAGCTAATAACATGAATGAGTTCTAAAAACCCATGCCCAGTTATCTCTTGGAACTAAAGACTGCCATAACTTCATAGTAACTTTACAATGGATAAAAAGATGTTCTTGAGATTCTTCTTAATTCCCACATAAAATGCAAGAGTTGTAAAGTGTCATTCCCTTGTGATTCGATTATCAATTGTATTGAGTTTTCCATGCACCAAACACCGGACTAGAAACTTTACTTTAGGAGTAATTTCAGACTTCCAAATAAAAGGTGCGCTAAGTTATCTACACCCTTAGCTTCAATCATTTTAGAATAGAGAGACTTCACACTAAAAATACCTGTAGTGTTGAGAGACCATCTTCTTGTGTCTGGGAGAGCATCTAACACAGGAGGAGAATCACCAAGTAGGAAAAGAAGAGAAGTAAACTCAAGTGCTTCAATATCAGACATACACCTTTTAAAATCAAACTTCCAGTTACTTTCAATAGTAATCATGTCAGCTAGCTTTGCATGCTTGTTTATGCAGATTTTATAAAGAGGAGGGAAAGCACCTGACAAAGAAGTATTTCCAATCCAAAGATCATTCTAGAAAGAAATTTGTCAAGCCGAGCGAATAATAAGATTTGAGTTTGCGAAATTAAATCATTATTGTCTCCGCAATTGCTCTCCAACAAGAAACACCAAAGGTGGTGCTAACCTTGTTAGGTATCCAAACTAAAAAGTCATTACCATATTTGTCAGTGATGATTCTGTGCCATAATCTGCTCCTATCAACTCCAAACCTCCAGCACCATTTTGCCAACATAGCAAGATTCATGATTTTAAGGTTACACACACCTAGCCAACCTTTAGAAATAGGTGCTAAAACCAAATCCCATAGCACTAAATGTGAAGTCTTTGAGCCAGAATCATGCTCCCACAAGAAATTTCTCATTTTATTATTGAGAATTTTTAGCACAGAAGCTGGTGCTTTGAACAAGGAGAAGTAATAAATTGGCACAGAAGATAAGATATATTTGAGCAAAGTACGCTTACCACATTTTGAAAGATTACATCTTCTCCAAGTAGAAAGTCTAGCTTCAAACTTCTCAATGATAGGATCCCAAATATGTTTAGAATTTGCTTTGGCACCCAAAGGGCATACCTGATATATGAAAGGCAAAGAGTCGTTAGCACACCCAAATTCAAAGCAGCCTGTATTAAGTTCAGAACATCTCCAATGGAAACAAGTCTTGTTTTTGAATTGTTAACTTTAAGACCTGCAATGTATTCAAAACAATGAAGTGCAGAGAAAAGGTTGTGGAGATCTTCCTTGTTATGATCAATAAAAAAAATCATGTCATCTGCATAATGAAGGTGATTCACAACAATGCTTGTAGGAGAGACAGAAAAGCCACTAAACAAGTTCAAATTAGCAGCCCTATCCATGTATCTTGAGAACCCTTCCATAGCTATATTAAACAAGAGTGGAGATATGGGACATCCCCTGTCTAACTCTTCTTGAACTTTTAAAGTAGCCAAAAACACTTCCATTGATAAGAACTGAGAGGGAAGAAGTAGAGTAACAAAACTTGAGACAATTGCACCATTTCCTACCAAAGCCCATCTTACTCAGCACAAACTCAAGGTATTTCCAATTGACCCTATCAAAAGCTTTCTCAAGATCTATTTTGCAAACAATGCCAGCCTTTTTTGATCTGAGTCTAGAGTCAACTAACTCATTAGCAATTAGAGTACCATCAATTATCTATCTTCCCTCAATGTAAGCACATTGAACTGGGGATATCAGTTTATCCATAACAAGTTTCAATCTAGAAGCAAGTACTTTAGCAATGATTTTGTAGACACTAGTTAACAAGCAAATGGGTCTACAATCTTTTATAGTTTTAATATGTTCTTTCTTTGGCACTACAATAATAAAAGTTGAATTATGTTTAGGATCAATATTACAAGTTAAGTAGAACTCAGCAATGGTGTCCATGATGTCTTGCTTGATGAAACTCCAACACTTTAGGAAGAAAATAATTGGAAAACCATCTGGACCAGGTGCTTTGTCATGGCCAAGTTCCTTGATAACATTAAGGACTTCATCTTCTGTGAAGTTTTCCTCTAGTATGTCAGATTCAACTTGATTGATTTTCTCAAACTCAATATCTTCCAATTCAAGTCTGATAATCTCCTCTTCTGTGAATAGCTTTTCATAATAACCCACAATATGATCCCTTAAGCTTGACTCTATCTTCAGTTAACTTACCATTGATATATAATTGTCTAATTCTGTTTGCTCTTCTTCTTGCAGATGCTTGACTAATAAAGAAAGAAGTGGTCTTGTCACCCTCTTGAATCCATTGTGTATTTGACTTGATCTTCCAATAAATCTCTTGCATCTTAGTAACTTTTTCAAATTCAGTCTTCAACTTAATCTTCTCATTCACCATGTTTTCATGTAGAATGTTATCTTCTGCATATCCATCTATGTCTTGTATTTCCTCAAGAATCAAGTTGAGCTTAGAGTTGGTGATGCCAAACACCTCCTTATTCCAAACCTTCAGCTTCTATTTTAGTGCCTTCAACTTTAGCAAAAGAACAGTGCTAGTTGTACCTGCAAAACAGAAAGACTGCCACTAATCCTCTAATAATTTAATGAAACCATTCTCCAAGAACCACATAACTTCAAACCTAAATGGACTAGGACCCCAAAAAGAATCTGAAATGTCTAGGAGAAGAGGGATATGATCTGATGTAGGTCCATCTTTAGCAAGTTGGGAGGCAAAAGGATAATAAGCTTCAAAGGAGGGGGAAAGAAGGAATCTATCTAATCTAGACATGACAAGATTAGATTGGCCATTAGACCAAGTGTACCTAGCACCTTTCATGGGAAGATCAATAAGATCATGAGTGTAAATGAAGTTAGCAAAATCTCTCATGCTTTTAGTGATTTTGTTACAGCCCTTTTTTTCATCACACTTCAGAATGACATTAAAGTCACCTCCAAGACACCATGGTAGGTCCCAGAGTCTTGAGGCATTATCTAACTCCATCCAGAAATTATCTCTCTCAGTAGGCTTGTTAGGACCGTATACATTTGTGAGTACCCATTTAAAGTTGTCAACTTTATTGGTACAAGAGATAGACAAGGTATAATCTCCCACAAGAGAATCTGTAACTTCCACAAAATCCTTGTCCCAAAGAGTGATCATATGATGCGTGTTGTAGGTGCAATCAAATTAATATCTATTTACACTCAATTAAAAATAATATAATGGAAGTCAAGTTCGTTCCCACGAGGAGCAAGAGATTCTAGTTGTAAAAATTGTCACGAAAGGGGGGTGTAAAAAGCAAAAGAAAATAAGCAAAGCAATTAAAAGATAAAGTTGAAAGCAATAAGAGAGACAAGATCAAGGAATCCTTCTTCGTTACGAAACAATGATTAAAGTTATGTTCTTTTCTACTTGTTATTAGTCACAAATTATCACCAACCGTAGGTAAAGCAGCTAGATCAGTTGCTAAACCCTAAATCCCTTATATCACCTGGGACACTAAGTTCTCGATCACTGGATTCTATTTACCAAACCACCTAGAAGTAGATCACTCAAGATGTAATTTAAATAAACGCATTAAGATTTATGAACTTATTAGGTTGATATTAGTAGTTAAACTCTTAGATCAAGGTCTACTTGCTAACGTTGTTTTCACACACAATTGCTCCACTAATCCCTCCGCAAGGTCTCGTGTTTGCTACTTATGTAAAGAGTCAAGAAACGATTACTTATCTCCTAACTTTCACTAGCTTTAGATCAAATTAACAAATCAATTTAGCGTGCACTCTAAATAACCTATCAATCAATCATGAATGAATAAACATTCCTATTAGTAAAAACAATCGATAATCATGTGAAAACCTCAAGATAGAATTGAAACAAAACTCAAACCATATATTAAGAACTAGGAATTCATCCTCAATCAATAATAAAATTAGCTACTCATGTTTTTGAAATTCACACAAATAATAATTAAAAGGAGAATTTTCAAGAGTTCACACAAATAATTAAAATGAAGAATTTTCAAAAGCTATCAAAAACACAAGTGATGTGTGTGTAAAGAGGTGTGTAGAAGATGTAGAAAACTTCTCTATTTATAGGCTTCAATATTCTCCAAATCTTCCAAGGAATAGAACCCTTTTCCTTTAGCAATTCAATTTCCAAATTTAAGTCTTTCTCAACTCTTCATATTCTCTTTCCAAATTTGAGTCCAATGCTCCATCCAATTCCTAGTCCAAGTCTTCACACCCATGAGAGAAATCCATAGAAAATTCTGGAATTTGTGGCTCGCCGGAAAACTGGTATTATGGCCGGAATAGTCACCGCCGGTCACCTGAGTTCTTCACCGTCAATGGTATATTCGACGGAATATTCCGTCAGTCCTCCGTTAGGACTAACGGTCAAACGGGTCAACCGTCAGTCCGCGTTAGTCAACCGGGTCGAAGGAGGGAGTTAGCCGAGCCGATTAGACATCCGACCGGTCCAATCGTCTTACTCAACCGAGTCACATGGATGGATCGGCCATCGACTCAAATGCAAGGTGTACCATGATCGAGTTGACTCGCCAAGGCAGAGAAATTGACGAGTTTCCTCTGCTTTTACGACATTCTCGTGCCAATTTCCTACGTTCTCAAATCCATTCCCGCATCATTCCTAGCACATACATCTAATAATTCAAGCACCATTCCATCATCATTCCTGTAACAGAAGCATCACCACCCTGCTTCACAGATCGAACATTGTTTTCAACTCGGTTTATCTCTGAGTTCTTCTCAGCTACAGCCCTCAACAATAATCGAACCAGACTGACCCATTTCACTGATCTTCAACAGCATCAGGATTACCATCTCAATCCAAACCCAGAGAGCAATAGTACCACCACATTCCATCAGTGTTGCCTTCTTATTCCACCATCGACTCACCACCAGCATCATGAACTCGATCCATTTCTCAACTTACCAAATCCTTGAATCAAACCCAGACTCCATCTCTGAGAACACTAACAGCAGCTCGTTCTTCACAAACCCATCTCCATTCTTTCTCCATCTTCTCACCATCAACAACGGCACCATCTCGGTTCAAACAGCGCCAGATTTTGAACTTCACCCGCAAACTGCCATCACCAGAATCCATACCCATTTCAAATCGAGAACAACCTCTAATTTCTTTCATCCTGTTTGATTTCAACATCTCACATCATCCCCTTCAATCTCCCTGAGCTTCAATTCCTTCATCGATTCGAACCCCTAATCATCACAACGTCCACTAACCACTTCCTTCAATTGAATCTCGATCTCTGTTCAATTCTAGACAAACCCTCAATTTAAATCGAATCCAACTTCTCTGCAATTTCTTCTCAAACCCTTAATCCCTTTTAACAAGACCTCCGCCATCGTGAATCAACTTCATTTCTTCTTCTCTGCCTCTCCTTACCTCGATCTCTCTGACCCAACATCAAACGCCTCTCTTTCTTAACTCCAATTTCTATCTGAGTTCATCTCGAACCAATCAATAGCACCACTGCTTCTCTGATTTATCGAACTTATGTTCTTCATCCATCTCGTTGAATCAACCTCTGACTTGAATTTATCATCGATTTCTCATTTGGGTTTCGATCTGCTTCTTTCTCTCTCGGTTTATCAACCAACAAACCCATCTCTTCAATTGCACGAACCCTAATCAATTTTCTCGATTTTAACAAAGAGACCATGGTCAAGTAACTCTTCTCTCTCAGTCTTGCTTTTAGTTTCAGGTGAAGGTGAATGAATGAGAGGTAATGGTCGAGTAAATTAGGGTTGTAGGAGTAGGGGATAACGGTACCTTCTTCGCATAGGCTAGGGACACCCCGGCTGATAAAGACTACCCTTCCTATTAGATAAGGGATACCCCAAATGGACAGCCCCTAACATGTAGTTACCCCTTAACATCAGCTGGCTACTTAATACTCCTCTGAGAGAGTTGCCGCTTAACCGTGGCTCCTCTCCCGATAGTGTTTTTCCGTGAAATGACAATCCCGCCCTTTTGGATCACTTATTCTTCTTTTCCTCCGTGCGACTCCAAAGTAGCTACAAAACTCAAAACAAGCGTAAAATACATAATTTACAAGAAAATAACAAAGAAAGCATAAACAATAGATCGTAAATAGGATGTATTCTACACCCTATCAAATTCCCCACACTTAGACTTTGCTAGTCCTCGAGCAAATCAAACTAAAAACTCACAACTTCAAAGCGTCACCAAGCATCCAAAGAGTTATGAGGACATAGAGTTTCTGCATGCTAGTAATAAGAAGTTAGAAATACTAAAGAACATATTCTCATTCTTAAATGTTGAGTGAGAAATAACCACACCATAATGAGAGAACGCGTGTTTGAGAAACGATCAATAAGCATTTCGCCTCGACTTCGCCTCACCAAAAGGATTTTATGATAATTGCACTCAAAAGACGGCTTTTTATGGTTCTCACATGTGTGCGGGTAGGAATGAAGAGAGAAATCTGCGACACGTTGAATGGTGGGAAGGATAACTTCCAAATATTTTTAAAAACCCACATCTTTTAATATTTTGAAAAACCATTTTTTCTGACGATCTCTACGAAAGGAAATCAACCATTATTATTGAGGATGAGATTACTTACTCACCTTCACATCCGATCGCCAATTATGATAACACCACTCTCACGGCATCCAATAGAAACGTCTTCCGCTCCTCGTCTTGATCTTCTTAGTCTTCGTCTTCGGTTTCAACTATTGATGATAAACTCTTGAATTTCATAAATCCTTAACAATTTGTAACTCTTTTTACCTTAAAATCCTTGTCGCTTGAAACTTCCTTATAGTTTTTCCTTCCCCACGGCTCATAAAAACAAAACAAAAATTTCTCTTGTCTCTTTTTTTTTTTTTTTTTTTTTTTTTTTTTTTTTTTTTTTTTTTTTTTTTTCACACAAGAGAAATAAAATACAAAGATAAACCATGGCCGTGGGAGAAGTATTTTACCGCTTGATTCTTCACAACTTGTATCGTCTTGAAATCATAAACTTTAAAAATTCTCACCTTTTAATTTTCTTCGCTTTCATGAATAAGTCTTCATACTTGGATATAAAATTACCTCATTGTAGTGTAAGTCTTCAACATATATGTGAAATCTGCCCTTTTTCTCGTTCCGTTGCTTATAAACCTTAAACTTTTCCAACTTTCCTTGTAGATTTTTATGTCGCTCCTTGTTGATGATGAATGTGTTTCTATGGATCCGTTGTTGTCGAGAGAAAGAATGGTGCTAACTGCAAATCGAACTACAAGAAGGAAGCTTTCATCCATGGATGTCACCCTCATGATTGACAAAATTAGCACTCAAGAGATCAAAGAGTAGTGCTTCTATTGGTGGGAGGTTGGGTAGCTCACCATTCTACCCGAATTTACTTACGGTGACACACACTCAAAAGAAGCTCTTTAGTAGATGGAAAATTTTTGGTCGGTGCCTCTCATGATATGAATACGGTAGTCTCCACTAATGATTGATCAAAGAACTCTAATAACGCATTTCTCCCTGCACCAAATTCGCATCACCGGCATGATTAAATCCATTATTTAACACTCTAACAAGCAAGAAATCCGAATGTAATTCTCTAACATTTCCAAGTTCAATTATGTCGGTCAAAATCTCTATGTAAACATACCTAGAAGTATGCTAGTGACTCTAAAATCTCTAAAAGTTGAAGGTTTTAAGTAAAAACTTTTTTTTTTTTTTAAATTTTTAAAGTTTTTTTTTTTTAAATATACATGCTTAACCACTCCCCCACACTTAAACTTTACATTGTCCTCAATGTAATTGAATCCTCCTAGTAAAGTCAAGGTGGGAAATTTTAACATGATATGAAACAAGAAAAAGAAATAACAAAAAGCAAAAGCAAAAAGAAATACAAAACCTATGGGTTGCCTCCCATTAAGCGCTTGTTTTAAAGTCGACGGCCCGACTTAGCTCTTGCACGATTCATTCCCCATATACTAACAATCAAAAATTTGAGGATCCACCCATAATACCTGTTTGAAAACAATAACTCCATACAAATATTAGCACAAGAAAACAATAGTGAAATTATCGCTCGATAGAAATTTCCCCCACACTTATTCTCGTCCACACTTGGAAGTGTATAAAGAACATAGAATTTGGGAATTTCCATGTATTCTTCTTGGCAAACCTGCATGGTGTTAGCATCAAGTGTTTCCAATGGTGGATATTTAGAAACAAAATCATCCAAAAATACTTTCGAAGCACATACATTCAAACCAATAAGAGGTAAAGGAGAAGAATCAATATGCAAAGGGTTAGACAAACCTTGCACAATCTCTTGTATTATAGAATCCTCTTCATCCTTAAAAAATTCAAGTGAATTACTTACCTCTTGTATATCGTGGTCCTCTATTAAACCTTGCAACCATTCTTCGTCGTTTTCTACCTTAACCAAAGTCTTGGCATCATTAAAATCATTGGCAAGTTCAATTGGGTCTTTCACAAAATCAATGAATGTGGTTTCATCCTCTAGTATCATCTCTTCAACATTCTCATCATCGGAATCGGGTCATTCACTAAAATGATTCTCGTCGGTATAAATTGTAAGATCTTCTTGTGCGGGTATTACACGTTTATAACAATAGGTAAGTCACACCCAATCTCCTCCTTTTGAATAGGTAAAGGATCGTTATTATGATCCGGAGTTGGAATAACTTCCTCATTGTTGCAACGCTCATACACTTCCGCGGACTCATATCTTTCCCTAAGGAATTTTTTCCAAGCACTAAATGCATCATCTTCAAGCTCTACCTTTTGAATAGGTGCTTGATCATTAATAAGATCAAGGCTCGAGTAAGCTACACTAGCGTCTTCAAAAGTCTCCAAAGGTTGGCCTTTTCCAACATAATCATCGATCAAATATTCACTACACACCATAGGCACATTAGAATAGTTATTGCTTTGATAGCAAAATTCTTCTTTATCCCTATCCTCCTTATATTGATCCATGTCTCTTCGTTCTTTAGCAATGCCGTCTCGACGTTGTTGGAGTTGCTCATCCCCATTTTTATCGAGTTGAGTAATTTGTTCGTATAATTTCTCCGAATTCCTTTGAATTTCTCGATGTGATTCTTGCAACTTTTGTGAAAGATCCCCAATCATGGCAGACATCTTATCTGCAAAACTAGAGAATTTCTGATCATAAACAAAACTATCCTCCCATCCTTGTGATTGTCCACTTACATACCCGTCATAAGGTTGTTGATATGTATGAGAATATCCATAAGGTTCTAAGTAGGAATTTGATCATAGCCAAAAGATTGGTTTTGATTGTATCCTAAGGATGGTTGGAAGTTGCCATAATGTTGAGGTTGAAAACCGTATTGATTGTTGTAATATGCTTGCTCTTGTCCACCATACATGGAAAACCGATACCTCAAATAAGATTCCCGAAACCAAGTTAGATACGATATAGAATCCAACAAAGCAAGAATAAACCAAAACAAAAATAAAAACAACTAAAATCGTACGCTGCTCCCCAGCAACGGCGCCAAAATTTGATGCGTGTCGTAGGTGCAATCAAATTAATATCTATTTCCACTCAATTAAAAATAATATAATGGAAGTCAAGTTCGTTCCCACGAGGAGCAAGAGATTCTAGTTGTAAAAATTGTCACGAAAGGGGGGTGTAAAAAGCAAAAGAAAATAAGCAAAGCAATTAAAAGATAAAGTTGAAAGCAATAAGAGAGACAAGATCAAGGAATCCTTCTTCGTTACGAAACAATGATTAAAGTTATGTTCTTTTCTACTTGTTATTAGTCACAAATTATCACCAACCGTAGGTAAAGCAGCTAGATCAGTGCTAAACCCCTAAATCCCTTATATCACCGGACACGGAAGTTCTCGACTACCGGATTCTATTTACCAAACCACCTAGAAGTAGATCACTCAAGATGTAATTTAAATAAACGCATTAAGATTTATGAACTTATTAGGTTGATATTAGTAGTTAAACTCTTAAATCAAGGTCTACTTGCTAACGTTGTTTTCACACACAATTGCTCCACGGAATCCCTCCGCAAGGTCTCGTGTTTGCTACTTATGTAAAGAGTCAAGAAACGATTACTTATCTCCTAACTTTCACTAGCTTTAGATCAAATTAACAAATCAATTTAGCGTGCACTCTAAACAACCTATCAATCAATCATGAATGAATAAACATTCCTATTAGTAAAAACAATCGATAATCATGTGAAAAACCTCAAGATAGAATTGAAACAAAACTCAAACCATATATTAAGAACTAGGAATTCATCCTCAATCAATAATAAAATTAGCTACTCATGTTTTTGAAATTCACACAAATAATAATTAAAAGGAGAATTTTCAAGAGTTCACACAAATAATTAAAAAGAAGAATTTTCAAAAGCTATCAAAAACACAAGTGATGTGTGTGTAAAGAGGTGTGTAGAAGATGTAGAAAACTTCTCTATTTATAGGCTTCAATATTCTCCAAATCTTCCAAGGAATAGAACCCTTTTCCTTTAGCAATTCAATTTCCAAATTTAAGTCTTTCTCAACTCTTCATATTCTCTTTCCAAATTTGAGTCCAATTCTCCATCCAATTCCTAGTCCAAGTCTTCACACCCATGAGAGAAATCCATAGAAAATTCTGGAATTTGTGGCTCGCCGGAAAACTGGTATGATGGCCGGAATCCGGCCGGAATAGTCACCGCCGGTCACCTGAGTTCTTCACCGTCAACGGTATATTCGACGGAATATTCCGTCAGTCCTCCGTTAGGACTAACGGTCAAACGGGTCAACCGTCAGTCCGCGTTAGTCAACCGGGTCAGAAGGAGGGGAGTTAGCCGAGTCAGTTAGACATCTGACTGGTCTGAATCGTCTTACTCAACTGAGTCACATGGATGGATCGGTCATCGGACTCGTCTGGCAAGGTGTACCGGCGGACTGAGTTGACTCGCCAAGGCAGAGAAATTGACAGAGTTTCCCTCTTTTTACGACATTCTCGAGCCAATTTCCGTTCTCGGCTCCATTCCCTGCATCATTCCTAGCACATACATCTAATAATTCAAGCACCATTCCATCATCATTCCTGTAACAGAAGCATCACCACCCTGCTTCACAGATCGAACATTGTTTTCAACTCGGTTTATCTCTGAGTTCTTCTCAGCTACAGCCCTCAACAATAATCGAACCAGATCGACCCATTTCACCGAGCTTCAACAAAGATCGGGATTACCATCTCAATCCAAACCCGAGAGAGCAATAGTACCACCACATTCCATCGTTGTTGCCTTCTTATTCCACCATCGACTCACCACCGCATCATGAACTCGATCCATTTCTCAACTTACCAAATCCTTGAATCAAACCCACTCCATCTCTCGAGAACACTAACAGCACTCGTTCTTCACAAACCCATCTCCATTCTTTCTCCATCTTCTCACCATCAACAACGCACCATCTCGGTTCAAACAACGCCTTTTTGAACTTCACCCGCAAACCGCCATCACTGAATCCATACCCATTTCAAATCGAGAATAAATTTCTAATTTCTTTCATCTGTTTTGATTTCAACATCTCACGAGATCCCCTTCAATCTCCCCCGAGCTTCAATTCCTTCATCGATTTGAACCCCTAATCATCACAGCTGTCCACTAACCACTTCCTTCAATTGAATCTCGATCTCTCGTTCAATTCCCGGATAAACCCTCAATTTAAATCGAATCCAAACTTCTCCATTTCTTCTCAAACCCTTAATCCCTTTTAACAGCACCTCCGCCATCGTGAATCAACTTCAGTTTCTTCTCTCGGTTCTCCTTACCTCGATCTCTCTGACCCAACATCAAACGCCTCTCTTTCTTAACTCCAATTTCTATCTGAGTTCATCTCGAACCAATCAATAGCACCACTGCTTCTCTGATTTATCGAACTTATGTTCTTCATCCATCTCGTTGAATCAACCTCGACTTGAATTTATCATCCATTTCTCATTTGGGTTTCGACCGCTTCTTTCTCTCTCGCTTTATCAACCAACAAACCCATCTCTTCAATTGCACGAACCCTAATCAATTTTCTCGATTTTAACAAAGAAAGAGCCATGGTCATTAACTCTTCTCTCTCAGTCTTGCTTTTAGTTTCGGTGAAGGTGAATGAATGAGAGGTAATGGTCGAGTAAATTAGGGTTGTAGGAGTAGGGGATAACGGTACCCTCACCGCATAGGCTAGGGGACACCCCATGATAAAGACTACCCTTCCTATTAGATAAGGGATACCCCAAAGGACAGCCCCTAACATGTAGTTACCCCTTAACATCACTGCTACTTAATACTCCTCCGAGAGAGTTGCCGTTTAACCGTGGCTCGTCTCCCGATAGTGTTTTTCCTGTAAAATGACAATCCTGCCCTTTTGGATCACTTATTCTTCTTTTCCTCCGTGCGACTCCAAAGTAGCTACAAAACTCAAAACAAGCGTAAAATACATAATTTACAAGAAAAATAACAAAGAAAGCATAAACAATAGATCGTAAATAGGATGTATTCTACACCCTATCATCATACCACCAGAAATCCCAAAAGAGTACTGGAAAGTCCAACCCAAATTTTGAAAGCCACAAATTTGCTTTATGTCAAAGAGAGAACAATTCATCATTTTTGTTTCTTGTAAGGTGACTATTGGAGCTCTTATGAGATTAAGCATTTTCTTCACCACCATTCTTCTATCATTAGAGTTTATGCCTCTAACATTCCAAGTTACAATTTTCAGACTCATTGATTAACATTGGCTTCCCTTGGTTTAGCTGCTCTTCTTGCTCTAAGTTGAGAAGTATCCAAATCTTTTGCTACCACTCCAAGTCTTTTGCATTTAGATTTCATTCTCTTGGGTATTATATGAAGTTGGGATTCTGTAGTGTTACTAGAACTTGCATCATCTGACTGTCAATTTATAGAAGGTTCAAAACTAGGAGGATAAATAGGTGTTGATGAGACTGAAGTTTCAGAACTGCACAAATCATCAATTTGAACCATAAAAGAGTCAGCTAACCCTTCAGCATACATGAGTGGTAATGGAGCTATTTTAGGTTCATGAATAGAAACTTCATCAGTTCCATCTAGCGTAATCAAACTTTTCACATCATAATCTTCTTCTGGTAAAATCTTCAAAGGAAGAATAAGTATAGGTTTGATGATAGGACCCGTACCCGTAACCTTGATATTCAAGTGATTCATAGCATGGTTTGAGATTGATAAGAAGTTAATTCCCAATTTTACTCCCATACATAGAATACGATGTACTTCATTAATGACCCATGTTGGTATGTGGATACGTTTGATCACCTGCTGATTTTTTGATATGAAAGAGAGATAAAATTCTGAGAGGGATGGCTTGTAAGATGGTTCTGTAATGAGGACATCGGTATTTGAGGAAGATGGTAATGAGATTATAGGTTCAGGATGATCTGAATTGGCATATGATTGCATGAGCGAAGTTGAGGGTTTGAGAGACATAGGTGATTTAGAATTTCCTGTAGGAGAAGAAAATTCTTCCAAAGAAACTTTGAAAGCAGGTTGGCTAAGTGCGTACACATCATTATCTTTGTCCACATCAATATCCATGTCACAGAAAGATTGTCTTCCAGTATGTGGGATTCCATAACACATTCTAGGATATCAACAGATTTTTGAATTTGTTTCCAAACCTGCTTAGGTGTACGTAGTCGAAGAAGACTTGTTGTACTTTTTGTTTTTTGAATTCTTAGACCCATGATGACCTGGCTTTCTCGAAGTATAATTGAAGATTTTTTCCCGTTGATACATTAAAATCTGACTTACTTGGTAAGGAAGTTTCCTTAATTTCCGTTGGGGAAATAATCTTTGGAGATCGAGGAATAAACGCCGGTAGAAATTTTCTTTTCTTCCTTCTACATTCCTCCAAAAAATCAGGCACAATATATTCCTTGTTGAGGGCTGAGTTTGAATATAGATCCACATTTGAATATAGGGCTGAGTTTGAATATATAAACTTTCTTCTTCCTGAGAACAAATTAATCATCCTTGGAATTGAATTGATACCTTTTTTGTTACGAATTTTCATTCGAATTGCACGTAAATCTTCTAATTTCAGCGTTGCTGGATCAATATGTAAGACAATTCCACATAATTTACCAATTGCATGAAATACTTCTGATGACCAGAATTGGTAGGGGACACCATAAACCTCAATGTGAAAATCATGATGATCCTGATAACTTGAGCTCCAAATTTTATCATGCCATCTAAAAACTGAATAAGTGACATTTTGAGCAACAAATTTAAATTCCAGGTTAGCTATGGATAACTCAGTATCTGCATGGAAAATAGCTTGGTATGAATTAATTGGAAAAATTTGAAACTCAGAAACAATCTGCAGTTCAAAACACAAAGCAATGCCAATATGCTTCCAGGAATGGACCAAAAACGGAGAGGAAATGATAAAAGCACCATTCCATTTTCCCAAATAATTAGTTGGATTATCAATATGAATTGATTGATTGAGTCTGCATTTTTGAA
Source organism: Papaver armeniacum (assembly GCA_023531295.1). NCBI lineage: Eukaryota > Viridiplantae > Streptophyta > Magnoliopsida > Ranunculales > Papaveraceae > Papaver > Papaver armeniacum. The sequence continues at coordinate 69,926 of JAJJWW010014012.1, read as the reverse complement.
AATGTACCATTGAAGGAGCAGCAAAATTGTTACATGGAAATGGTTGATGGACATGATTGAGAGCATTTTTCTTGACAGGAAGAATGGTGCTAGGTTTTGGCTTAGAGAAGAGACTTTGAGCATAGGTTTTAGAAGGATGAATATAGGACTGAGAAAAGGAAGTTTTGGAAGGAACTGAAACAGATGGTTTGGAGATGGAGCAAGAAAAATTGAGAATAGAATCTAGAGTTTCTGCAACGGCAAACCAACTAGTGTAGAAGTCACCAGAAGGGATATAGAAAGAAACTGGATCGGATTTTTGATTAGGTCTAGCAAGAATGATATGCAAATAACATCCTTGATCATTAGATTGATTTGTTGCGCAGAACCAGAAATTATTGTCATCAAACTTCCATAAGTTTCTACCAAATCACTTAGTTTTCAAAGCTTCAAAGAAAATATATTTCAGTTCAGATGCTAAGGAATGGCTGAAAACACCTTTTGTAGAGCCATGGTTGTAGAAGTCTGTTAAGGTGATAGAGGAAGAAGGAGTTGATTTGCTACAAGAAAACCTAAGGAATTTTTTCTCGATATGGACATAGCGGTGTTTGGAGGACATGATTACAAAAGGAAAAGGAAAGGAACCTATAGATCTAGGAAGGGAAACTTAGGATCTAGACTCGGTTTAGATTGAAGGAATGTTGGAGATGGAGATGGAGAAGGGAGAGGAGAGAGAAAACATTGTTTTTCAACTTTTTCCATCAAATTACGAGGCATTTCGGAGTTAATTTTTTATTATCAAGCAAGTTCACGTTCTTAATTTTTTGATTACAATTGGGTCTATTTGACAGTGAGAGATGGTTTTAATTTCGGTAAGACACGCAAATGAGCACTCACACGCAACAAGGAAAAGAAACTATCCCACGGGAGGTAAACAACACCCCTATAATCATATGTATGGGGCTTCCAGATCATGTGTCTTACGGAATTTTTCCTAGAGTACTACCTCGTAAAATCACTCAGAAATTACTATAATCTTTGAGAGTGAACTTGTCTAAGAAGGCCAAATTTGCATGGATTGTTATGAGAAAAAACAAATTGACAACGAAGTAGATTCCGGGCACAGGGCTAAGTAAATTTTGGATAACAAAACAAATTTAGGTCATATGCCAAAGCTACATACGTAGTGACAGATTTTAATTCACTTAACAGTTTATGGATCATAATGGTAGGTCACAATAACAAATGGACTTCTGAAAAAAATTTGGGTCACATTGACCGCGGTCGTAAGCGTCAAAAATAAATTACACTTTCTTACTACTCAAAATATAAATATAGCAAGGGCAAGAAAGGATCGATCCCACAGAGAGGTCTAGGTTGTCAAATTGTTATGGTTTCCTATATAAAATACCGAGGATTTTCCGATTTAAACGGAATTAAATAAAAGCAAAACAAATAAAAGTAAACACGCAAATCAAGGATGTGAAAATATTGGAAAAAGGTTTCATCTTCAATTATAAACAAGTTTATGAATAGAATTCGTATTTAATCTCGCTATCATCAAAAGCCATAGAATACCTAATTGCAAGAATACTCCGTAATTTCCAAAGTTATCAACACACACATTAGGGCAGTATGTGAAATCTACCTAAAGAATAACCTAACGCCTTGCGCTAATCAAGTTCAATTCTAGGAGCATTAAGTTTCAGAAATAGGCTAATCAATGCAATTGTAATACATTGCGCAAACAATTCGAACAAAGGTCAATTACTACATATGACTACGAGGATGTATCACTACAAACCCTAATCATATCATGCTACTCGTATTCAAGGTTATCGCTCGATGAAAACCTTAAAATAGCTATAGATATGGATGTGAGTTCAATCAATTCTAGACTTAACTAAACAAACATTCAATCATATTGCAATCCATCAATCATGCAATTTTTTGTAACCCGTAGAAATCATACGATAATATTGAGAGAAAACTAATTCATAAAAATCATAACTTGGTTGCAAAATCCAACTACATCTTCAACCAATAATAAAAACTTAGTTACTTGTGTTTTTGGAAATCATCATAGAAAGTTTAGAAGAACCTATCATGTGAAACCCTAGAACAAAAGTAGAAGTCTCCCTAATGGAGATATATCTTTTTGAGAAGGACTTTTCTATTTATATACTTCTCCCATTCCAAAAGGATACTCCTTCCAATATTAGGTCTTCTCAAAACCCATCTCCAATTGGTCCACCAAGCCCATGTGTGAGAAATACCCATGTGAAATTATGTCCAAAAACCGTCGACGGAAAACTGGGATTATGGCTGGAACTTGGCCGGAATAGTCGCCGGAAAGCAGTTCAGGTGACCGGTAAAGTCAACCCGGTCACCGGTCAACGGGTCGGATCGGTCAACTAGTCAGCTCGGCGGGTTAACTCGGTCAAGCACCGAGTTAGGGAGAGTCAGGGTGATTCAGGTCTGAGTCAGGGTGAAGTCGATTCGTAGTCGCCTATTCTCTCCGGTCGATTGACGAGTTGCCGGTGCCTTGAGCCATTTGCACAGGCCATAACTGTGTGATGCACCATCCTTGTGCATATCCAATGCACTGCCAGCCATGATGGCTCTATTTGCCAATTTGAACTCCACCTACACTTGCCTTCATTTGCACATCCCTGTAACCCATTTAAACTCTTTACCACCAGCTGCAACCCTGTAGCTTTCAACCATTCTCAGCTGCACCAATAAACTTGTTTCGCGCCACTAACACCAACTCACAGGATACTCAATTTCTCCCCTGCTCAGCTCCACAAATCAACTGCAACAAGTCTTCTCAGCTCTAGCCATTGCAAGATCAGACCTGCCATACGAGCACCACTGGCAGCAACATGTGCAATTAACCAGTTCAACCTGCAATATCACCTCAAGCCACCATCTGACACTCATTGCCACCTAAACATACATCTAACCATTCATTCAAACACCATCAGAATTACCACCAACCGCGGCAGCAGCTTCTCATAATCCACCTCCAGCTTTTCCTTGAACCTGAAACTCATACCCTGTAATCATACACACCACAAATACCCATGGCAACCATCTGGTTCTTCTCATCTCAAGCCAATACAAGACAGTGTTGCACCTGCTCTCAGTTCCAATTTCAGTCCATTGCCAACTGCACTGTCTTAGCACCACCTTGTGCAATAACATAAAACTTCAAAACCCCATGCCTCGCACAACCTCATTCCAGCTCAATCTCCATCGTCACAATGCCACAACCTACCACCTACAGTTCCATTACCACTAGTACCAACTAAGCTTCACCTGCAACATGACCAACTTGTACTGCTTCTCCCCAGTCATTACCATGTCATTCCTCCACATCCATCCAAAGGCACCAAGAGAGACCGGCCATAACATCCATCTCTTGTCGCCAAGAAACTCAGGACCAACTCCACTTCCACCGCCATGAAGCATCTAAACCGCACTCTATCTCGCAACCTAAGACTCCATTATCTCGTAGCTTTAGCTCACTCAGGCCACAAAGTGCCTTTCCTTCCCTTCACTTCCATGACCACCTCATTGAACCGTAGCTCATCCATGTCCTAGGCATACATCTAAATACTTCATTCATGCATCTGCGCAGTCATAACCATTCTCCCCTCGCCATTGCATTTCTCAAAGATCACGTATTCAACACCACCACTAACCCTTGTTCACCAAAAGATCGCTCCTTCTCGTGCACCGCCAAGACCTCCACCTAGCTCTCACCCAACCCGCAACCTCTCAACCATTTAAAGCATTTCAGCCTTTCCTACTTGCTTCTCAAACCCGCAAGCCACTACTCAACCACACTATCTTTCCCGCAAAGATCAATATTACTTCCTCCAAATTTCAAACCATTCCTTAAACCGCAACACCAACACAACTCATTTTAAGCTTCATCTCAAAGAACACCTACCGCAGACAATACCCATCACAAAACTCGATCCAAAACCAAATCGAGAGAAACCATTTCACACCCTCTTCTCGCGATTTTGATCCGTCAAACTTCAATAGCTCGCCATCCCATCTACCACCAAAGTGAATTCACCATTAACTTTTCTCTCGAAATTCATATCACGCCTTCATTCCTATCTTCTCATTCAATTCAAATAATCACTCACCCATGTCAACGGCGCCATTGATTTCATCTTTGAATCAAGAACAACATTCAGATAACCCATCTTCGATCTCGTAATTCCATACAAACCCTAATCTTCCATGAGATCGTCTCAATTCACGACCATCTCTTAATTGAACAAAATCCAAAGAATCTCAAAGAATGAGCAAAGACTAACAAACCGATTTGCTCCTCTCTCGATTCAACAAGAGAGACTTCGATCTCTCAAGAAATTTCGGATGAATTCTTTGCAAAAGGGAAGAACGAGAGAAAAATAGAATGGGAATTGATTCCCAATTCTCTCGACCTAATTCTGTCTTAAAGGTGGGACGTTATTTGCACCCATTGTTAACTACACCTACGATTGGGTGCCTATATAAATGGTCACTTCGATAAGGGCTAGCCAGATGGCGCCCCTTTAACCACAGCTAGTCCGTCTTTAAAAACCCTCCCAAAACAGAGATGCCCCTTAACATTGACTAGGCTCCGATAGTGCTCGCCCGTGAAATGACAATTCCGCCCTTTTCGCTCTAAATGAGTAGTTTCTCCTTCTTTCCTCCGTGCGACTCGAAAGCACCTAATAACTCAAATTCACACATAAGATACATAATTTACACGAAAAATAGCAAAGAAAGCATAAATACTAGATAATAAATACGGTGTATTCTACACCTATCAAATTCCCCACACTTAGACTTTGCTAGTCCTCGAGCAAATCAAACAAAACAAAACTAAAACGAATACATACAACTCCGTGACGCCGAGGCTACGGTCACTTTTAGCATAAATAACAAGCCTTTAAACCCCTAGGTGTCCCTAGTGGGACGAGTTATAGTCTCGTGAGGGTTTACTAGAGATATACCCACAAAACCTATTTTTCCAACTTAATAGTTCTCCGTAATGATAGTATCCAACGCGCTAAGAAGACATAGAAATTCTGCACACTAGTCATAAGAAGTTAGACACATAAATGAACACAATCTCATTCTTAAAAGTTGAGAGAGAGATAACCATCCCTTCTCGACTAAAATTCGGGTTCGGAGTGATCAAAAGTCTCGACTCGCCTCACAAGAAAGGGTTTTATGATATTGCTCTCAATAATAAATGCTTTTTATGGGTCACACATGTGTCCAAAGTTGGAATGAAGAGAGAATCCTGAGACACGTTGAATGGTAGGAAGGCAAAACCCTCCGAAATATTTTGAAAACCCACATCTTTTATATATTTTTGAAAACCCATTTTCTGACGATCTCTTCGAAAGGAAATCAACCATTTAACGAAGGTGAGAATATGCTTACTTACCTCGTTATCCGTTCGGCGTGCAGCTAGCACCACTCTCACATAGATCCATAGAAACGCCTTCGGCCTTCTATCGGTGTCTTCATCTTCGCCTTCGGTCTTCAACTCTTGATGATAACTCTCGAACTTCGTTGAATCTTGACAATATGATTCTTTCCCTCAAATTCTTTGTCGCTTGAAACTTCATTATAGATATTCCTTCTTTCCATTGGCTTTATTGAAAGAATACAAACTAAAAACGAACTATACAAACCCAAAATATATATATATTTTTTTTTTTATTTTTTTTTTTATTTTTTTTCTTCTTTTCTTTTTTTTTTTTTTTTTTTTTTTTTTTTTTCGAGACAAGAGAAAAATAAATACAAAATAAAATAAAATACAAAGGCCATGGTGTAAGCACTTTACCACTTGATTCTTCACAACTTATATGTCTCGATATCATAAACTTCTCGAATTCTCATCCTTAATAATTTCCACTCTTGTATAATAGTCTTCAACTTGCTCAATTTTGTACTGTTGCTTGTAAACCTTAAACATTTTCAACTTTCCTTCAAATTTGTGATGCTCCTCTTGTTGATGATGATGGTGTTTCTATGGACCCGTTGGTGTAGAGAGATAAGGTGGATGGTGCTAATCTGCGAACAAGATTACAAGTGGTATGTAAGTTAGCAATTCGATGTCACCAACATGATTGATAAAAATAGCACTCAAGAGATCAAAATAGTGCTTCTATGGTGGGAAATTGGACAGCTCACCATTCTGCCCTGAATTTACGTGACGGTGACACACACTCTAAAAGCACAATTTAGACAGTACAAAGAATTGAAGGTCGGTGCCTCACATTATGTAACATGGGTAGTCTCCACTATAGGGGATCACTACTCTAATACCGAATTCAGTCTGCACCTTATTTGCCACTGGCATGGTTAAATCCAACTTTAACTCTCATACAATTAAGAAACCCGATCATGTTCTCGTCATCTCTAAGTTCACCACTATTATGAGATTCTCGATGTAATCTTAGCGACATGTATACTATGTGACTCTAAACTAACCACAAGTTGGAGTTTATATTCACTATTTATAAAAAAGTTGAAAAATTTGACTCAAAAAGGCTAAAAACTCTATATGCAAAAGACTCCCCCACACTTAAACTTCACATTGTCCTCAATGTAAAACCGAAAATTCTGAATTCTGACGTAACAGCAGATAAAACGCAAAAACTGTACAAATTGGTAAGAATTTGGAAAAACTCCATTTCACAAAAGTTGTTCATCTACGTGTTTTATACAAAGTGTCAAAAGGTCACAGTGTTTTGATAAACGGTCTGACAGTTATGGTCTCTGGACTGAACTACGTGCAGTCTGAATTTTTCTGACGAAAAGGTATTCATCATAATTCTCTTCTAGGATAGATTCCGGACGTAATGAAATTAAACATGGGGATGCAAATATGATATGAAAACAATAAAAAATAAAAGGGTTTATGATACAAAACCTATGGGTTGCCTCCCATTTAGCGCTTGGTTTAAAGTCACACCACTCTTTTGTTATCGTCCATATACCAACAATCAAAAGTTGCGGATCCTTCCATAGAACCTGTTTTTCAAACACTAGCTTCGGGCACAAATATTAGTAATATAAAAACAGAAACGAAGCTATGAACCGATAAAGCTTCCCACACTTATTCTTGTCCACACTTGGAAGTGTATAAAGAATATAGAAGTCGGGTACTTCCACGCTTCTTGTTCCATAACTCGCATAGTATGAGAATCAAGTTTCTCTAATGGAGGAAAACGAGAAACAAAGTCATCCAACAATATTCTCGAAGCACATACATTCAAACCAATAAGAGGTAAAGAAGGAGAAACAATAGGCAAAGAGTTAGATAAACCTTGCACAATCTCTTGTATTACGGAATCCTCTTCATCCTTGAAAAACTCAAGTGAATTATTCACCTCTTTTATATCATGGTCCTCTATTAAACCTTGCAACCATTCTTCGTCCGTTTCTGCCTTAACCAAAGTTTTGACATAAACATCATCATTACAATTATTTGCAAGCTCAATTGGGTCTTCCACAATATTGGTCAAACCGGTCTCATTCTCAACATACTCCTCTTCATTAGACTCAAACCTTGTTGCAAGGAAGTTTTGTAACACACTAGTTTCATCATACTCAAGTACCTTTTGAATAGGTGGTTGATCATTATAAAGATCAAGAGTTGAGTCTACTACACTAATGTCATCAAATATTTCCAAAGGTTGGTCCTTTTCAACACAATCAACTTTACCGCAAAAAGACTCCATTGTATACTCCTCGGGGATGTCACCATAAATTGGTTCAAGCGATGTACTTTCATAGTCATCGTCACTATCATAAGATTGGCTACCACTTCCCAAAGATTGGTCTTTCGCAGATTTGTGCATGTCCTCTTTGTATTCTTCGATGCCTTGTCTTAAATATGAAACACTTTGTTGAAGCTCTTGGATTGATCCATCCAAGTTATGAAAATAGCATTCCATTTATTGGTAAAACTCATTCGACATAGACAAAGTAGAATTACTTACCTCAGTATTGCTAGGCCAATTATCTTCCCTTTGAATGGGTGAATGATCATAACTACGATCACAAATTGGGCCAAACATACTATTATTAGCACATTCGGTCGATGAAAGTTGTTCCATGCTTGGTTGTCTACAAATTGACTCCATTTCAAGCCATAAATTGTTGCTTTTCATCTACCAAACTAGAGGAAAAATTAATAGAGTACAACTAGTCTCCTCCTTGTGGTTGCTCACTTACATACCCAACGTAAGAAGGTTGGAATGTATGAGAACAACTAAAAGGGTACGTGGAATATTGACCATAACCAAAGGATTGGTTTTGATTGTATTCCCCATAAGGGTGATAGTTTTCATGTTGTTGAGGTTGAAAGCCGTATTGATTGCTCCAATATGCTCCGTCCATAGCAATTGGTACCTGAAACGAGATTCTCAAAACTCGGTTAAGAACCAAAGAATAAGAAAAAGACTAAAAACAAAAATAAGAAACCAAAAACAATTAACAACCGTTGCCTCCCCGGCAGCGGCGCCAAAATTTGACCGTGGTCGTAAGCGTCAAAAATAAATTACACTTTCTTACTACTCAAAATATATAAATATAGCAAGGGAAAGAAAGGATCGATCCCACAGAGAGGTCTAGGTTGTCAAATTGTTATGGTTTCCTATATAAAATACCGAGGATTTTCTGATTTAAACGGAAATAAATAAAAGCAAAACAAATAAAAGTAAACACGCAAATCAAGGATGTGAAAATATTGGAAAAAGGTTTCATCTTCAATTGTAAACAAGTTTATGAATATATGAATAGAATTCGTATTTAATCTCGCTATCATCAAAAGCCATAGAATACCTAATTGCAAGAATACTCCGTAATTTCCAAAGTTATCAACACACACATTAGGGCTGCGTATGTGAAATCTACCTAAAGAATAACCTAACGCCTTGCGCTAATCAAGTTCAATTCCTATGAGCATTAAGTTTCAGAAATAGGCTAATCAATGCAATTGTAATACATTGCGCAAACAATTCGAACAAAGGTCAATTACTACATATGACTAAGAGGATGTATCACTACAAACCCTAATCATATCATGCTACTCGTATTCAAGGTTATCGCTCGATGAAAACCCTAAAATAGCTATAGATATGGATGTGAGTTCAATCAATTCTAGACTTGACTAAACAAACATTCAATCATATTGCAATCCATCAATCATGCAATTTTTTGTAACCCGTAGAAATCATACGATAATATTGAGAGAAAACTAATTCATAAAAATCATAACTTGGTTGCAAAATCCAACTACATCTTCAACCAATAATAAAAACTTAGTTACTTGTGTTTTTGGAAATCATCATAGAAAGTTTAGAAGAACCTATCATGTGAAACCCTAGAACAAAAGTAGAAGTCTCCCTAATGGAGATATATCTTTTTGAGAAGGACTTTTCTATTTATATACTTCTCCCATTCCAAAAGGATACTCCTTCCAATATTAGGTCTTCTCAAAACCCATCTCCAATTGGTCCACCAAGCCCATGTGTGAGAAATACCCATGTGAAATTATGTCCAAAAAACCGTCGCGAAAATCGGGATTATGGTCGAACTTGGCCAATAGTCGCGGAAAGCGATTCAGTGACCGGCAAAGTCAACCCGGTCACCGGTCAACGGGTCGGATCGGTCAACTAGTCAGCTCGGCGGGTTAACTCGGTCAAGCACCGAGTTAGGGAGAGTCAGGGTGATTCAGGTCTGAGTCAGGGTGAAGTCAGATTCAGAGTCGCCTATTCTTCCGGTGATTGGGTGAGTTGCCCCCGAGCCATTTGCACAGGCCATAATTGTGTGATGCACCATCCTTGTGCATATCCAATGCACTGCCAGCCATGATGGCTCTATTTGCCAATTTGAACTCCACCTACACTTGCCTTCAGTTGCACATCCCTGAACCCATTTAAACTCTTTACCACCACCGCAACCCTGTAGCTTTCAACCATTCTCAGCTGCACCAATAAACTTGTTTCGCGCCACTAACACCAATTCACAAGATACTCAATTTCTCCCCTGCTCAGCTCCACAAATCAACTGCAACAAGTCTTCTCAGCTCTAGCCATTGCAAGATCAGACCTGCCATACCAGCACCACTGGCAGCAACATGTGCAATTAACCAGTTCAACCTGCAATATCACCTCAAGCCACCATCTGACACTCATTGCCACCTAAACATACATCTAACCATTCATTCAAACACCATCATAATTACCACCAACCGCGGCAGCAGCTTCTCATAATCCACCTCCAGCTTTTCCTTGAACCTGAAACTCATACCCTGTAATCATACACACCACAAATACCCATGGCAACCATCTGGTTCTTCTCATCTCAAGCCAATACAAGACAGTGTTGCACCTGCTCTCAGTTCCAATTTCAGTCCATTTCCAACTGCACTGTCTTAGCACCACCTTGTGCAATAACATACAACTTCAGTCCCATGCCTCGCACAACCTCATTCCAAAACTCAATCTCCATCGTCACAATGCCACAACCTACCACCTACAGGTTCCATTACCACTAGTACCAACTAAGCTTCACTGCAACATGACCAACTTGTACTTTTGCTTCTCCCCCGGTCATTACCATGTCATTCCTCCACATCCATCCAAAGGCACCAAAGTAGCACTGCCATAACATCCATCTCTTGTCGCCAAACAAACTCGGGACCAACTCCACTTCCACCTGCCATGAAGCATCTAAACTGCACTCCATCTGCAACCTAAGACTCCATTATATGTAGCTTCTTTAGCTTAGCTCTGTGCCACCGGTGCCTTTCCTTCCCTTCACTTCCATGACCACCTCATTGGAACCGTAGCTCATCCCCTCGTCCTAGGCATACATCTAAATACTTCATTCATGCATCTGCAGTCATAACCATTCTCCCTCGCCATTGCATTTCTCAAAGATCACAGATTCAACACCACCACTAACCCTTGTTCACCAAGATCGACTCCTTCTCGTGCACCGCCAAGACCTCCACCTAGCTCTCACCAACCCGCAACCTCTCAACCATTTAAAGCATTTCGGCTTCTCCCACTTGCTTCTCAAACCCGCAAGCCACTACTCAACCACACTATCTTTCCCGCAAAGATCAATATTACTTCCTCCAAAAACAAACCATTCCTTAAACCGCAACACCAACACAACTCATTTTAAGCTTCATCTCAAAGAACACTCATCGCAGACAATACCCATCACAAAACTCGATCCAAAACCAAATCTCGAGAGAAACCATTTCACACCCTCTTCTCTCACGATTTTGATCCGTCGACTTCAATAGCTCTTCATCCCATCTACCACCAAGTGAATTCACCATTAACTTTTCTCTAAATTCATATCACAGCTCTTCATTCCTATCTTCTCATTCAATTCAAACATCACTCACCCATGTCAATCAGGCGCCATTGATTTCATCTTTGAATCAAGAACAACATTCGTGACAAAACCCATTTTCGATCCAATTCCATACAAACCCTAATCTTCCATGAGATCGTCTCAATTCCCGACCATCTCTTAATTGAACAAAATCCAAGAACTCTCAAGAATGATCAAAGACTCAACAAACCGATTTGCTCCTCTCTCGATTCAACAAAGAGCGACTTCGATCTCTCAAGAAATTTCGGATGAATTCTACCGCAAAAGGAAGAACGAGAGAAAAATAGAATGGGAATTGATTCCCAATTCTCTCGACCTAATTGCCTTAAAGGTGGGACGTTATTTGCACCCATTGTTAACTACACCCACAGTTGGGTGCCTATATAAATGGTCACTTGATAAGGGCTAGCTGATGGCGACCCCCTTAACCACAAACTAGTCTGTCTTTAAAACCCTCCCAAAACAGAGATGCCCCTTAACATTGACTGGGCTCCAGATAGTGCTCGCCCGTGAAATGACAATTCTGCCCTTTTCGCTCTAAATGAGTAGTTTCTCCTTCTTTTCCTCCGTGCGACTCCAAAGCACCTAATAACTCAAATTCACACATAAGATACATAATTTACACGAAAAATAGCAAAGAAAGCATAAATACTAGATAATAAATACGGTGTATTCTACACCTATCACACATATACAACTTCTGACTATGATGCAAATGTTGTTTTTGAACCGGTTTTTGGGATCATGGTTTTTTTGGGGACCATGGTTTTATTTTGGATAAGACATTAGAAGTAAATCTAGGTCACCCCTTATCTAGATATTTATATTAATACCTAAATTACCCTCCTGATTAATTTTGGGTAATGATTAGATATTGTTAATAATAGTTAGTGTAATGATTAGTGAGATGATTAAGTTAAAGATAATTAGTAAGATTAAAAAATCAGATTTTTTTTTTAAAGAAGTAGAATTATTGAGAGAGTAAAGTTAGAGAAGATAAAGAAGGAAAACATGAAAAACGATGGATTTTACCAACCACAACCGGAGGAAGGGTATTTGGGTACCTGGTATGCTTCAAACTTAGATAATGTTGGTTGAATTGCTCCAAATTTTCAAAAACTCGTAAATTCTTAGAGTAGATTTGGGCTTGTTCGATTACCTTATGTGAAGAACATGTTACCGAACTCATCCGAAAGTGTAGTTCCTTACTTTTTCCAAACACGCAGGTTACCGAACTCGCTTTTAATGGAGGTTTTTAGTAGTTCGGTTAACAGACATGTTACCGAACTTTGTTTATAGGATTTACAGAGTAATGTTCGGTTGGTTCGCAAACCTTAACCAAACAACATATCTAACCGAACTCCACATGTATGCAATTAGTAAAGAGTTCGGTTTGTCAAGATTTTTTGCGAACAAACCAAACATAGTGGGACAAGTTCGGTTAAATTGAAACTCAACATAGTAGGAAAAATAGCACAGTTCGGTTACATTGGATTTTTTTTTTCTTTTTGTAATATGAGTAGAGTTCGGTTACTAGATAGTTTTAGAAATTTTTATAAACCAACCGAACGTGTAGGCAAAGTTCGGTTAAATCATAACTCAACATAGTGGGAAAAATAACACAGCCTCGATTACATTGTTTTTTTTTTTTTTTTTTTTTTTTGTATTATGGGTAGAGTTCGGTTACTAACTAGTTTTAGAATTTTTTGGGGACCAACCGAACACAATATATTGGTTTTCAATGAGGAGTTCGATTAAAACTATTTTTTGCGAACCAACCGAACTCGGAGTTCGGTTACGAAAAAATAAATTCGTGATACCGAAGTGTTCTTCGTGTTCTTGGTTTCAGAATGTTCGGTTACAAAACTAGTTTTTTTCCTAACCGAACATGCCACGTTAACTTCCATTTAAACCATATTTTGATGATTTCTACTCAATTTTCCCAATCAAAAAACGAATTAAAAAGATGAACGAGGAACGTCAAGGAAAGAGAAGAAGAAGAGAATAATTTTTTTTTTTTCAAAACTAAAAAATTTCGATTCTCCTCCTGTTTTTGTTTTTGATTTTGATTTTGGTTAATAAATTCATTTAGATTAGATGTAGTATATGATTAGATTTATATAGTTATTAAGTTAGTTTTAATTTAAATTAAAGTAAAGGGTAAATGTGTATTTACCTAACTTTAGGACACCCCTTATAAGTATAGGGAGGTTGGCCTAATAAGACCATGGTCCCTAAAACATTAAACTTGTTTTTGGTCGTGTATATATAATCTGTTACTACTCATATTCGATGTCCAAGCGCAACCCCGATCAGAAAACGCACTTTCTATGACGTCTTCGAATATTTCACGCCTTATGGAAATACGTGAATTTCTCAGCTATCTAATATATATTATTTGCCCTTTGCGCTTTAGACTAACTACCTAACCACTGAGCTCTGCAATACATAAGTTCTGTGCTTCATTTAAATTGAACGCTCTGCAAATATATTACTTCACTAGGTAGTTATCTTTATCATAGGCGGTTATCTTCATCTTCTCTATCAATTTCTTCCTAAATTCTCTTCTGGCCCATTTCTACACGAATCTTGATTTTGTTAAGATTCGGGTAGAGTAGTTAGTGTTTTTATGTTTTCAATAAACAAAGTATGTTTGTATTATATTTTTTAATTCGCATATGTGTGGCAAGTGTATGCCATTACGATTTCCAATACCTCTTGGAAGGTTTTCGATTTCGTTCAATCTTTCATTCAACCATTTATGGACGTGATGATCAGAGATTACAGAATTCGATGTTGAATTCGGGCATATTACTTCTTTTATGGAAGCATCATATCTTCTCAGAGAGTATCCAACAAAATGGTGATAAACCATTAGAAGATTTCAATTCTCCAAACGGTTTACATATAATTGGTTCAGAATTTTATTCTCGATTTCTTTCGGTTCAAGATTATTGTACTAATAATGTATTTTGATTTATGGATGTAATTGAATATTATGTAATTATATTTTATTATCAATAAATTTGGGGCTTTCATGCTTCTTATTCCTTCAAAAAAAAAATTAAATTGAAATATTATACGTGCACAAAAGTATTTCTTATAATATATTTTCCGAATTTTTCGTGCCTATTTATATATATAAAACACATTAAACGCGAATTAACGAATTCCCGTATTTTTACCGCACCCCGCATTTTAACCACATAGTTGACCAACTCACATTTTACTTGGCCGACCAATGCGCGAGTTTTTAGTTTTTACCCTTCCGAATTTCCGCCTCATGCCGAATTGCTAACTTGGCACGCGAGAGTCTCGTGGCAATTATTCGAGACACCGGGTTATATTTTGGTCACATAATTAGTCAAATAATACAAGCAATTTACAAACAACTGGCAAGACTAACCGAAAACAACAACTTAATTTAAGTAATAAACTGATCTACTAACGAACCAATTGAATTATGGATTGAAGGGCCATGTACACATGATGGCTAAAAGTTTATCCATAAGCTCATAATAATCCCCCTGCCCACATCAGGAGTCTTTTCTCCAGTACTTGAATGTTGTATTCTGGTTGAATTCTTACTTGAATAGTATGAGCAACTTTGCATTCAGTTCTGTATTGATTCTCAAATACTATATCAAGGTTTTCTTCTTCAAGAATTCTGAATAGAGATGAAGTTAATGCAACCTTTTTAAGAACCATTGTATTGATAAGTATCAAGTCTTCTATTTTACTTATCTTGATAGATGGCACAAATGATTTAACATCATCTCTATCTTTCTCGAAATCACTGTCGTAGTCGATAGAAATATTTCCTAAATCATCTTCGTCTTCATCGTCATCGTCATCACTCATTGTTTCTTCGTCAGAATCCCTCTCAACTGATGGGATCTCACGAAGCTCCATATCCACTTCTGTTGCTTCTTCATGCCTTTCTGATATCTGTACATATATAGACAATGATCAGTTCTAAGTTATAAATACCATCAGAAAAAGCAAACTAATATGAAATGAGAACATATAACACACCTGTTGTTGAAAGGGGCGAGGAGGTATCATAGACTTGAGCTTGGAGAAGACAATGTATTCCTTAATTCTTCGTTGAAGAAGAATATAATTCCGGAGAATTTGTTGAAGGCTATTCCCATCATTGTTCTTCCTTACTGTTCCTGCTCTTACTGGAAGATTATTAATCGGTTGAGGACCGTTTGTTCTATTTGTGGTTGTTATGGTGGACTTCAGCGACGGCCTTGAGCTCGAAGCTACACCGTTGACAGTATTATTCTTCTGATCTTTCATTTTTCTCTTCAAATATGTTTTCTAGAGACGACGGATAATAGGCTTAGCTAGACATTGAGTTGAGATATTAGGAGATGAGATTTGTATGTATATATAAGTTGGTTTATGGGAATGAATGGATGTAACATATTATACTGCTTGGCAAAATACATAATGGAGTGAACCCACGAGGTTCTCGAGGGCATCCCATAGTAATATGTGGCCCTGTACTGTATACGTTAGTTTTTTTTTGGCCTTGGATGGATGGTTATTACTATTACTACTACCTTCGACTTGTTTGGGATTATTAGAAATTCTTTGTAGTAGTAGAAAATCCTACAACTACACCCCTTAAACAATCTATATAGTAATTATGAAATCATTGTGAAGAACACTTAAAGAGATTTTTATTAAGTATAGAAATCAATACAAAGAAGATAAAACCCTAACTCGGGAAGCAAATAACTTTCTCTCCTACAGTTCTATCTCAACTCTCAAAAGATCAGCTAATAAAGCCCCTATTTTCGGATCCACCGTGTGATGTCTTCGGGCGTTTACATTTTGTTTTCTCACGAGTGCTCTTAGTCTTCGCACCACTCTCACACTTTACTGATGACTTTGTGACGTCACTGATCCCGTCATTTGAGATATGCTACGTGCGGCTCTCCTTCGCTCCTTTCTAATTCAATTACTTGGCGTGATTTATCGGTACGTGCGGTATTTAACCCCTACATTCTTGAACAAGTCGGGCATGGCAGTAGTACGTAATTTTTCTATAATGGGAAGATGACAAGATGTAGCATCATCTCAACTCAAGATGTTGATGTTCATCTAGAATTGTAAGTACACTTATTTATCTCCATCGCCACGTGTACTAGCAGAGCCCACGTGGAGGCCATGTCATAAAGAGGGATGACACGTAGGGGCATCCATGGCGTCTAGACAACGTGCCATCTGTCAAGACCAACGGTCGAAGATGAGGGAGCATCCAAGGTAGATAATCCCGCACAACACCAATGAGTTACTCTCCCATCACGAGGTAAGATGTAATCAACGGTTGGGGATAGTCCAACCGACACGTACGTGACAAGGGAGGACCGACACCGTCCGGCACGGACCGGATAGCCCCAACCACTCGCATTTAAAGCCGCTTTCGGAGGGCACGTGTCGGACGACCCACGAAGAAAGCGAGGGTAGGTCGCGTAATGAGCGTGGGTATTGTAGAAGCCGCGGAGTGACAGGAAGTCCGCGGACCATGCACAGAACACAAGAAGATAAGGTCTCAATGACTCTTTGTCGGTGGACCCACTTAATTTAGCTATATATATGAACACCCCTTCCACGAAAATGGGGTGGAGAGTAAAACCAAGGAATAGGAGAGAGAATAGAAAGAAGTAAGTATGAGTATCAACCTATGAGGTTGATGAACACCAAAGATCTTGTGATTGCTTTTGTAGAATTTACTTTATAGTGAATATCCCCGGATCCGTGGACGTAGGCCTTAGTCTTTGAACCACGTAAATCATCGTCTCCTTTACCTTTAGCATTCGTATAGTTTCATTTATGTGTTTATGTCTTAGATCTATCATTTTGGGGATGTTGAGGAGATCATGACAAACCCGGGTTTGGAATCCATAAATCATCATCTACCTAGGCATATTATACTTTACTCACACTTTAATGCGTGTATTCAATTCATGTTGAGATTGTTTGTGA
The DNA here is from genome assembly GCA_023531295.1 of Papaver armeniacum. Classification (NCBI taxonomy): domain Eukaryota; kingdom Viridiplantae; phylum Streptophyta; class Magnoliopsida; order Ranunculales; family Papaveraceae; genus Papaver; species Papaver armeniacum. Next base: position 52,505 of record JAJJWW010014012.1, on the reverse strand, counting down.
ACACGTGGATGCTTACCTGATTTCCGTGTTCACAAGAATCCTTATAAACAGACACAACTATTGCAGTACAGGTCTTCATTTGACTCTATTTCAACTTGTTGTTTGTTTGGAATATATCTCGAAAAAATATGTGGCTAGTATGAGAAATGGACTATTGATCGTATGTGGGTCTAATTGTTCCTACGTTGATGCTTTGGCTTCGTGTAGGAAATCATTTTCACAAAAAAATTTAGTTTAGGAATGTATGCAACCCTGTTATAGGTCATTTTCTTTATACTCTGCTAAGTAAAGGCTACTTTGTCTGCTGGTCTGTAAGCCCTGTGAAAATTGATATTGCTGACATGAAATTAAATGAGGTAGGGCGAATCCATCACAAGGTGGGTATAGCCAGCAGCTTCCAGTAGGGAATCATGAAAAGCATTGGAACTTTACAGAGTCAAGTTAGGTCGATGGAACAACAATTAAAATATTAAAAACACTAATAAAAAAAATAAAAGTAACAAGCTTGCTTATCTTTGCGAAATGTTTGACCTCGGTTTTTTTAAATACCCCTTTAGATAGATTCATTTGAAAGATAATGCCCTACTGCGGCAACCCTACTGCAATGACGCTATATAGAACTGCACTGCCATCCGCCAGCAATGAACAGCCGAAAGTTAAGCTTCAAGAAAAAAAGAAAAAAATACAGCCGAAAGTTATTATTGCCATTAGTTTTCCTGGCACTTTTAGGGGCGACCCCGAAAGAATTAGGGGCGACACTAAAAGACAAAAAAGGTCACCCAAACGTAAATCTAAGCTACCCCTTATCTTGATTTTTCGAAATGGCCAATATGCCCTTATATAATCGGTAGCCAACACCATAATCGGTAGGTAAACATACAATCGGTAGGTTAAAATGAAACTATACCTACCGATTGTTTGTGTTGATATTTCTTAGCTAATAATCCCCTTTATAATCGGTAGCTTATCCAACTTATAAGACTACCGATTATAAGGAGCTCCGTATTCAGCCTTGGCCAAATTCCATAGGTTTTGAGGGGTGCAGAGCCAACCATAACCACTTGGATAGAGTCGTGGATCTAGCCATAATCGAAAGCCTAATAGGTTCCACAACCTACCGATTATAGGTTGCCCCAAATTTAGTTTTTTCTAAAATCCTTCACGTAATGAATTTTGAAATCTACCATAATCGGTAGGGTATATTATTATATAACCCGCCGATTATAACGAGCCCCGATCCAACCTTTGCCATATTTCATGGGTTTTGAGTGCACACAACCGACCTTAACCACTTGGTTTGCGTTTTGGATGCGACCATAATCGGGGAGTTAAATATATTACCAACCCATCCGATTATGGGTCGCCCCAAAATGAGTTTTTCTAAAATCATTCATGTGATGAATTTTGAAATCTACCATAATCGTAGAGTTAACAACTTCACAACCTCACCGATTGTAAGGAGCCCCATCGAACCCTTGCCAAATTCCATAGGTTTTGAGTGTACAGGGCCAGGCATAACCATGTGGTTCGTGATTTGGAAGTAGCCATAATCGTACGGAATATAGGTTCCAAAACATACCGATTATAGGTTGCCCCTAAATGAGTTTTTTCTAAAATCCTTATTTGCTTTAATTTGCAATCTGACATAATCGGTAGATGATAAAACCTATATCCTACCGATTATGAGTGGTCAGGGATTCAACCTTTGACAAAAACTATAATATTAATTGTAGCCAAAACAATAATCGGTAGTTTCACTCAATAATCGGGAAGCAAACTCAGAATCTCGTGGTCAGGTCTATATATTAGTGTTTGGAAATTTTTTTGACTCATCGCGAGGTAACTCCCGATTGAGTGAGAGAAGAAGAAGAAAAAAGAAGAAGAAGTGGGTATATGTTGCCAACTTCCCATTTTTGCCAACTTCCAAAACATGGATGGGTACGAAGAAGGAGGACGTGAAGTTGTTGAATTTCAAGGGTTCACTACCGTTTAGAGATGACGATTTGGGGTATATGTTGAATGATCCAAACTTTGATGGAGATGAAACCCTGAGACGACGCTTTCATGGAAGAAAATGGAGAATCACCCGAGATCGAAACTAACGATTCATCAAACATACGGGTATGTTGTTAACAAACTCTAATACCCATGTTATCCATGTTACGTGCGTTTGTGTGTGTTTTCGAACGTGAAAATTGACAAGATGCATTGAATGACATGAACGACATATATTCGTAGTTAATTTAGTAACATATCTACGATTATAAATAATCGGGTATATTTTGATGTATTAATATGCCCGAATATGAAAAAATCCCCAAATTGAAAGCTTCAATTTCTCATAATCGGAAGTTCTCTACATGAATAAACGTCCGATTATTGGTATATAATAATCGGTTGGTTCATGAATTTATAGTACCTCCGATTATTGAAGGTTTTTACACAGAAGAATTGTTCATTTCTGTATGTCGTTAATCGGTAGACTATATGCGTACATGACTACCGATTTATTATAATCGGTTACGTTTTATAGTATTAAATCACCGATTGTGTTACAATCGTTTACTTATTATCTAAACTTCCTTCCGATTTCTAATGCATAACTTGTTGTTGTTGTGCGTAGGTCGTTGTAGCGGTTGATGACGATTATTATTTGAGGCCCGATACTTCCCTACACTATGCAAACGATTTGGTATGGTCATGAATTATCTTTTCTTTTTCCAATCGTGTATGTTAGATGGTTATGCTTATTATTTTTGTTTTGTAATATGCTCATTTAGATATTTGGAAGTAAAGAAGAGGCCAAGGAATGGCTTATGAACAAGGCAAAAGAGAAGATGTGCGTGGTAGTTCGAACCGTTCTATGTTAAGAATATTCGGTTTGAAATGGTATGTGAGCGAGGTGGAGAGAAGAAGAGTCACGAGGGAAAGAATAATAAGTATGTAAGGAAGACGGAGAGGAAGAAGTACCAACTCATACGAAGAAGATTGGATGCCCATTTAAGATTGTCTTCTATAAGCCCGATGGTAAGGAAAGTAAAGATTGGAAAATGTCCAAAGTTGTTAATGGTTGTCACAACCACGATGATCCTGATACTCTTATTGGACATGTAATGGTTTCGGGTTAAAACCACGTGAAATGGAGACGGTGAGGTCTATCGTATCCAAAAGGCTGAGTGCGATCTTAAGTAAAATAAAGGCGACGACCCGACAACTTGTCTTCTTTATCTACAATTAAGTCGGCCCTAGCTACGATCAAAAGGACGGAATGGGATGGTAGAACGGTCATGCAACAATCGCAGATGGTTAGCCGAGTTACACGACTACACGTTGAGAACGGAAGAAAAGGATGGTAAAGTGGTACGTATTTTCTTGGCACATCCCGAAATGATAAAATTGGCTCGATGTTTTCATCAAATTGTGTTGATAGATGCCACTTACAAGACAAACAAATATAACATGCCGTTGTTGAACATTGCTTGTCACACTTCGGACAAAAACACGTTTACTTATTGCATGGGGTTTAATGGATCATGAGAACAACGTGAGTTTCATTTGGATCTTGAGACGCCTTCAGGTCCATTTACAATGGGGATGATTTTCCAAGGGTTATTGTAACGATAACGATCAAGCCTTAATGCATGCAATAAGCGGTAGTGTTTCTGAAGCCCGAAACTTGCAAAGTACGTGGCACATTCAATGCAACCTCGACACAATTGCCATCGCCATTTCCAAGCTAAAAACCAAGGAAGGGTACCAAGAGGTCGAAGGAAGAGGATGAGCGCATTAGTAAATTAACCGAGGAAGAACGAGAGGAAGAGAAGAGGTTATTTGATGAAAATGGAAGGAGGATGGGATAATTTGGAGATCGTTCATGAAAGCATGGGACAAGATCGTTTGGTCAATGACCGAGAAATTTACTGAAAGGAACTTGAAGAAATTTGAGGAAGAATATTACAAGGACTACCCAAAACCCGTTGAGTATTGTAAAACACAATGGTTACCGATTAAGGAGAGGTTTGTGTATGCATGGACATATGAATATCATAACTTCAAGAACGAGGAGACAAGCATTACGAGGGGTCTCATGGCCGATTAAAGAAAATACTTCTAGGTAGTCAAAATGGGTTGTGTCGATCCAAGAAGCAATCCATGAATTCACCAATCGTGATCTCATAAAGATTAAGGCTTCTATGCAATTTAGTGTACATAAATTCCCTACGGAACACGAAGGGGAAAGATTGCTTCTAAGGGGCATTGTTCATAAAGTTTCACGTTGGGGCAATAAATCACATGATAGAACAATTGAAGTTGTATAAAGCTAACGATGAGAATACGGTTTGTGTTTGCAAGGATATGATAGGTATTGGTCTCCCATGTCGTCATAAAATGGGTAGGTACGTCGATGTGATTGACATCAATGATATTCATCCATTTTGGAAGCAATTAAATTTCACTCCAAGCACACCCGTAGTCAATGGTCCGTCGTTCATGGAGTCGAATTGTGTGTGCAAGAATAGCCGAGCGTTATGCTACAACAAATGGCGCCAAGAAGCAAATATTGATGCATGATTTGGAACAAGCTCTTCACCCTCGTTTAAAAGAGGTTGATGAACCTATTAAGCAAAAGGGGGCGGGTAGGCCAAACACCGAAGTGTCGAAGGACCATTGAAAGAAAAGAATTAAAGGATCATTTGTCTAATAAAAGAATATTGTGTCGGCATGAGCGTTCGGAAGCCGAATTTGAAGATGAGCCGCAACCCAAGAAAAGAGGTCGTCCAAGAAAAGATCAAAATGGAAGTCTAAGGGTCTCTAAGAAGCCTTTTCAAGTAAGTCAAGTCGATCTTTGTGGAACAAGTTGTGTTAGTGGAGACCCAAACTAGCTCCGTAGTTATTGATCAAATGAGCGACTCGCCACAAACACATTCAACGGAAATGGTGACTATAAGAGAAAGTATGGTACTCTTCGTTGTCCTAGGGATTTTCATGGAAGACCAACACGATCAAGGTATACGATTATAGAAGAGTATATGAAACAACTCCCTCCACTCATTGTTCCATTTGTTTTGTCCACCGACGAGGTTGATGGGGATGGCAATTGCGGGTTTCACGTCGCCTCGGAACAAATTGGTTACTTTGGAGAGGTGGTGAAACGAAGATGTCACCCAATGGCAAAATTTAAGAACTAAGATGGCGGTACAACTAATAAAGGACAAGGATTTCTATATGGAGATGATGAAGGAAGGAGATAGGCACGACAAAGAACTAGAGTTCAAAGACTTTGTTGCGCGTGTAAAGTGCCGAAAGGGGATTGAAGACAATCGGATCCAAGTATTGGATGACAATGCCTAAATGTGGATATCTCTTAGCGGACGCTTTGAATTGCGTGGTACATTTCTTTGTTCCTCCTAGGTATGGACATTCTAATACGTTTACACCTACAAGGACGGTTTGCGATGAATCGGTTAAAGATAGAAGAATTGTTATGGCATTTGTGAATGAGATGCATTTTATCGGTTTAAGAGTAAAGAGGGATTGCCCATTACCTCCGTTGGCTGGTTGGAGCGATTACTTCCCAACGAATCATTGTAACGATTGGTTGAAACAATATGAGACCAACATGTTGGATTGGGATCGCGTCATGAAGGTGGATTTTCCGAGGCCTCTTGGAATTGGTTCCCTCTCGATGATGAAGATCAATGATTGTTATGTTTGAAAGATGTATTTTGGAAAGCCCTATTTGTACATATTTTTTTTGGAATTTTGTGGAAAATACTGTGAAGTCTAAAGCTATAATCGGTAGTTATATTTTAATATATCAACCGATTATACAAGCTTTTATAAACAGACTCAATCAATATTATAATCGGTTATTAACTTTTGAACTTATCTTCCGATTAAAAGGTGATAAAACAACCGAAATTTTTTCCCGAATCGGTAGATTACATATTATATAAACATCCGATTGTCACCATACTCTGACAAAAAATAAACTGTAAATTTTTCCCAGAATCGGTAGACAACATATTTAATAAACTTCCGATTGTCACCATAGTCCGACAAAAAGCTGAAAATCTTCCCCGAAATCGGTAGACAACATCTTGCATAAACTTAGATTGTCACCAAATTACGAAAAAATAGGTGAAAATCTTCCCGAAATCGGTAGACAATATAAAATAATAACTTCCGATTGTAACCAAGAAAAACATTTATCTTTGTTACTACGGACTTGAGGAATTCATAACTTCCATCATAAGTGAATTCTTCACCCTTTTCAACTAAAATCTTGTCTTTTGGCGAGTGTCTCCTATATAAACAAACATAAAATAATGTCAACTTCGTTTTAGTAAGAAAGATTAAACACCCGAGCGTTATACTTACAAATTGTTGGATCGACAAGCTTAAGTGGCTAGTGTTAAACATCCTCTTTTGTATCGTTATGTAATCATTTACCCCTTTTTGGACAAGTCGGAAACGATCATGAACTTGTTGGAGTGATCTTTGCTTTGGATTTCCATACTCTCGCACAAATTGGCTATATACCTCGCCCAAAAGACTTGGGTGTTAACCTTCCCTGCTATGACATCTTCACGTCTTGTTTCACGATACCATGTTTTCACAATGACCAAATCTTCATCTGCGTCAAACGTTGCCATGCTTGTAAGTTGAGATATAGAATGAATTCACAAGAGTAGACGATGGAAAATCTATTTGTAGAATACACAATGTTATATATGTGTTGTTTGGTGCATAAATAAGAAGAGTTTACCCTCCTTATATAGATGAGAGTCCCAACGTCTCTTTTTTTTGAAAATATGGCCGTTGATGCGTACTTTTACAAGACTTTTTTTTGAAATTGCGTACAATTATTACACACAATCGGTAGGACATGTTTTAACAAAGCACTCGATTATGAGTAATCGGTAAACATGTATTGTTATATACTTCCGATTATAGGTTGTTTTGTCAGCGAGTTCTCTGTTTCATTAGAGTAGTATAATCGGAGGTTTATCAATATGTATTATCAACCGATTGTACGTGGTTTTGAGGCACGGCTAGTTTCTTTTGAACGAACTAGTTTGGAGTATAATCGGTAGTTACATCAACAATTAAAACTTCGATTTTCATAAATATTTTGAAATTCATAACAATATCACATACACATCATCTTAATTTTACATTGAACTCCCGCAATTCTATTACAAGGTATTGCGATTAGCGTCGCGGACGTGTTGGGCGAGTCCTAAACGGATTAAATCTTTCCATCGCCCTAAGGATTCTAAAATGAGCTTCATAACGGAAGCTTGATCTTTTCCATCTCCGCCATTCCCGAGAGATCGTTCTATAACGTCATCATTGGTTTCACCCTCAATCGATATTGATTCACAAGATAAGTTAAATGGACGAATTCTTGGACGTGTCCATTTATTGAACCAACTCGGCGAGAAAAGATCGGCGGAGTGACGGTTGTTTGGGTTACCTAGGTGTCGTCGCAGAATTTTTTTCGTGAATTTTTCCAAATAACTCATACTCATTATGCCTCCTTGCTGCGTTCTTCTCCTCGTCTCGGATAGAATTGAACATAGCGCCTACATAAAGATAAATCTTCTTCGATCGTGAACTCAAGTAGATTAATGAATGGTTGGGCCATTATGTTGAAGATGATGTTGGAGCGAGTTTAAAGGTATTTGTGTTCCATAGAGTGTAAAAGGATACAATCCTTATATAGAGTTTAGAGTTCCAACGGCTTTATTTTGTTGGGGCATATGTATAATCAGTGTCAAACGAAGTATTTGAACTTCCGATTATACAGATTACCCAAATTTTGTTTTTGCAGAAATGTCATTTTTTTCGAATTTGGGAACTAGAACAATCGGTAGCTAATAAACTTACGATTATACAGTTGCCCCAAATTTTGTTTTTGCAGAAATGTCATTTTTTTCGAATTTGGGACAACTGTATAATCGGTAGCTAATAACCTACCGATTATACAGTTGCCCCAAATTTTGTTTTGCAGTTGTCATTTTTCGGTTTGGGAACTAGAATAATCGGTAGTTAATAAGACTTAGATTATACGGTTCCCAAATTTCTTTCTTGGCGAAATCACCAATTTTGGGAATTTATGAGCTACTATAATCGGTAGTCTCGTGAGGTTATTTCCCTTCCGATTGTCATAGAAGCCAGATGCGCGCTTGGCACAAAATCGATATAATCGGTAGTATAACATAGTTACTAAGCTTCCGATTGCGTTGTTATAATCGGGAACAAAATAGCTTCCGATTGTGTAAGGGCATTAACGTATTCTCCGCGTTTTTGGACATCCCTTAACAGTGTATATGGGTTGGGAATAAAAAAGTCGCCCCTAATTCTTTCGGGGTCGCCCCTAAATGTGCAAGGTTAGTTTTCCCTCTAATTTTAGAAGATTTCTGTCTCCGACTGCTGTGGGATGGGGCCTATAGTTTCAGGGGTGCCATTTTGCGGATCCATCGGTCATATGCATTGGTCCCCGCCCTTGGTAAAGTGTCCGCTTTGAAGTGGTGGAAGCTGGGTGGAAGTGGAACCACGAATTGATTTTGGATGGTGCCAAAAAAAGTTATATAAAAATATTCAGATTGGACAATTTTTTGTCCCTAGTTCGTAACTTCTTATCCCAAACTAATTGGGATAGGTGATAAGACAAAATAATGTCATTTAAAAGTAAAACTCAAAATCCCATGTCCATAGACTTTTACTAATATTTAATATTCCGGATTAGTTAGTACTAATCCATTGAATTAGTTAAGTTAACAATGTCAGGTAATTTTGTTAAGTACACATTTTAATTATTGTTTTATTAGATTTAACTTATGATGAAAGGGGTCTTACCGAAGGTGAAGAAGACATGCTTGTGACGGCTAAAGTGGAGTTTGATGTGGCTCATCGTCGTCAAAGCATAATGTTGCGGCAAAAGTCAAGAATTAGATACTTTCGAGATGGAGATAGAAACACCAAACATTTTCATCGAGTAGTGAGGGGTCATAGAGCTTTTAACAACATCAATAACTTTCGTATCAATCGTCGATGGACCGGAAACAAAGAAGAAACAAAGTTGGGTATTACAAATCATTTTGAGTTAGCGTTTAAAGAAAATTCAAACAATCGTCCAAGAATCAAAAATATGTGTCTAAGTGTATTGATGAGAATGCAAGCATATGGTTGGAGAGATCGTTTGATGAAGAAGAAGTTAAGAATGCAATTAAAGATTTGGGAATTGATTGTGCTCCGGGTCCGGATGGATTTCCTATGAAGTTCTTTCTTGTTTGTTGGGATTTTTTAAAAGAAGATTTTATGAAGGTTTTTGAAGAATTTCATGACCATATAATATTCTTCATTCGTCTTTGAAAAACAATTTTATTGCGCTTATCCCTAAGAAGGCGGGTGTAGAAGAAGTAAAAGACTTTCGGCCTATTAGTCTTATTGGGAGCGTTTACAAAATCATTTCAAAAGTTTTGGCGGAGCGTTTAAAGGTATACCTTCCTACTCTAATCTCAACAACTCAATCTAGTTTCATTAATGGAAGACAAATTCTTGATGGAGTATTGATAGCAAACGAATGTGTGGATTCTAGACTTCGTCAAAAATTACTGGGGTTGGTTTGTATGTTTGATTTCGGAAAGGCGTTTGATAATGTGAATTGGAATTTTTTTAATGAAGTTTTGTTCAATATGGGGTTTGGTGGTGTTTGGAGGGCTTGGATTAGAAATTGTTTAACATTCTCAAAGTTCTCGGTTCTTGTCAATGGATTGTCTTTCAGTTACTTCGGTAGTGAAAAGGGACTTCGTCAAGGAGACCCCTTTCTCTTTTTCTCTTTATTATTGTTGGTGATGTCTTAAGTTGTATGTTGAAAAAAGCACAAAAACATGATCAAATCTCGGGTTTTTCCGTCAAGGAGGGGGGAACAAAAATAAATCACTTAGAATTTGTCGATGACATTTTTCTTGATGCTAAGAGAGAACAAGTTGATGCCCTTCGTTACCTTCTTCTTTGTTTTGAGTTAACTTCGGGTTTGAAGATAAATTTCTCCAAAAGTAGCTTATTTGGAGTCGCGGTCGATGATGAAGTTGAAAATTATGCTAAGATGCTAGGATGCAAGTATGCGAGTTTTCCTAGCATATATCTTGGCCTACCTTTGGGAGACAAGGTAGAAGGCACTCAAAAATGGGAAAAGCCACTTGAAATTTGTGGGAAAAGAGTTACTTCTTGGAATGGAAAAACAATAGGAAGAGGAGGTAAGTTAACTCTCATCAAAAGCGTTTTAGCTAGTCTGCCCATTTATTATCTCTCTATTTTTCTTGCTCCTTGTTCCATAACTAAGAAAATTGATAGAGTTGTGAGAAATTTCTTAACGGATGATCAAAATAAGAAAAGAACTCACAATATTGGTTGGAAATTGTCTTCAAAACCAAAAGAAAAAGATGGTATTGGTATAAGAAAAGCTAAGCAAGTGAACTCGGCTTTGCTAAAAAAATGGTGGTGGCGCTTTGGCGTAGAGAAAGAAGCATTGTGGAGGAAGATCATAGTTGAAAAATTTGGTGAAACATTTACCGGTTGGGAAACTCTCCAACCCAAAGGATCGAAAGGTGGTAGATTGTGGTTTAATATCTATAAAGAGCTTGAAGATTTCAATAAAAGTATTAGATTCAAGATTAGAGCGGGTAAGGAAACCAGATTTTGGGAAAATTCTTGGCTTTGTGAAGGAAGATTGTGTGATATGTTTCCTTTGGCTTATGAAGCTTCAAGGACCAAGCAGTTTGTGGTGGCTAGTATGTATGAAGTTAGGGAAGATTGTGTAAGGTGGGCGTTTATGTCTAGGCAAAGATACTCTCAAACCATTACAAGTGAAGTGTTCTCTATATCAAATCTTCTCTCTTCCATCTCCATTCAATAAGGGGTTACGGATACCCGAATTTGGGTTGGTAGTGATCATGGTCAACATACGGTTAAGGATGGAAGTAAAGACAACGACGATCAAGGTGAGCCAGATTATCCAATCAATATTGTATGGAACAATGAGTACCATCACAAAATCAATTTCTTTGGCTTCTCTCTCATGATCGGGTAATGACGGCGGATAAACTATTAATAAGAGGTATGGATGTCTCTAGTGCTTGTCGTTTTTGTGAGGAAGACGATGAATCGAGTTCGCACTTGTTTTATGGTTGTTGGAGAACCCGGACAATATGGGATTACTTTGTTGAAGGGTGCCACTTTGGATGGTCATACGACCCTAATATCATTGTATCTATCAAGACTTGGAAGTTTAATTGGAGAGAAGAAAGACTTAGTCGCATATGGAATAACATCAGTTGCTATTTGGTGGTGTATATGGAAAGAGAAATGCAAGAACCTTCGATAAGAAAAGAAAACTTTGGCAAGCCTCATTAGAGATATAAAATTACAAGCGTTCTTTTGGGCCGAATCAAATACAAGAATGTAAGGGCTTACGGCAAATATTGTGATTTCTTTATGGGATTCATTATACCGGCCTCCGTAATATTTTGTGTTTTTTTATTTGGGTAGCCAAATCCCCGTTCGGTTCCCCTTTTTTGTTCGGTTGTAATCATTGGGTTAACGCACCCCTCTTAAGTGCCTTTTTTCAATTAAATTCTATTTGACCGATCTCAAAAAAAAAAAAAAAAAAAAAAAAAAAAAAAAAAAATTAACTTATGAATACTGTTAGAAAAAAAAATTGGAAATTTTTTGGTTTTTGAGAATTTCATAACGAAATTGAATTACTCTAGTCAACACTTCTCAAGATGGAATAGAACAGGGTTTATTGCTTTAATTCTTCAAACTACAAAAGGAAGTAATACTTTTAATATTTTCGGGCATGAAAAGTCGTCATGCTCGACAAAAAAAAATAGCATGCTAATTAAAAAGCAAAGTGGGACACCTAAACATTGTCTTCTTTTTTTTCTTTTTTTCTTTTTTACAGTTAATGGTCGTCATGGTCGAAATTGCACCAATATGACTAACACCTAGTCGGCATGTTAGGTTTTAGAAAACGTGACGACTAACTACACAATTGAACACGGGAAAACAAGTGTTTAGCGATTATTAATCATCATGCTTGAAATTGCACCAAAGTGACGACCAACACGTAGTCGGCATGTTAGGTTTTCAAAACCTAAACGACTAATACCACAATTGAACACGGGAAAACAAGTATTTGGAAGTTACTAGTCGTCATGGTTTAGATTTTTAAAACATGACGACTTTTCATTCTACATCCACAATTGTCAAGGTATTTGTATGAATACCATGGCGACTCTACAAATGTTACTTTCATAAGAAAAAAAAGTCGTCATGATATTCATCTTACGAAGATAAAGAAAAGTCGTCAAGGTAGATAAAGAGATATCCTTACAACCATAAAACAACAATTCCATAATTTCGATTTTTCGACCTAATTTGACATTCAAACAACAAAATAAAGTAGATTGAGTTTACGTCATCACTTACTTGTTTTATGTTCTTTTTTATTTTTAGTGCAAAGTTCAATATACTTATATAGTATTAATCGAAGAATTAGAGGATATATAATAGTAGATAATTTTTTACCATAAGGTATTCTTTTTGGTAAAGTAACTTTTTTTTAATATAAGAAAACTTAGGCAAGCCTAAGAGGAGTACATACATGATCTAGTGTCATAATAGTTGCCACTACCATCGTGATTTAAGTTCTTACAAGCCAATGCCAAATTCAAAGAAACTAAGTTTTGAGTTCTGTGGATAATTTTAAGTCCAACTAGAAAAGGAAATATAAAGATGATGTTTGTAATTTATTCTTCATTATCGTTTTCTCTTCTACGTGCTTCATACTAACTAAGGTTGAATCTTCCTTGGACAGCGTGCTGGTAGAGTATGTTAAAGCGAACAAGAATTTCCATAGTTTCACCCGTGATTTCAACATTCTTATTGCTTGCATTTCTTTAGCCCAGTTGAAAGCTAGATTAGCTCCTCTAATTGCTCCCAATTGTCCATTGTGCCTTGGATGTCCTCTATTCCAAATATGGTTTCCTGCAAACTTTAGATCAGTTAGTGCAACATAGTAGATAAGAGAATCGGGGTCTTGTATAGTGCAAATTTTTATGGTAATTCCAAAATATCCTCTAGGGGATGAGGAGGAGGGATTTGGGTATCAATGTCTCCCTATGTATTACGAGAGAACATTGTTTAGGATACGATCCTTCAAGTGATGCACAACGTGATAAGATTAGAGATGATGTATGATTTGGCACTGATCTATGTATGATTGAAGATAAAGCTCACACCTAACTTTCCAGATATACCAATATGCAGTAACAAGAACATTACCATTATTATTTAAACCATTTTTGTTTGAATCAAACAAAGAGTTGAAATTACTCCATAAAGGCGGTGTTATAATCAAATTCACCATGATTTGGCCTCAGTAAAAGCTTCTAGACAAAGGTGACTGCAGGACAACTTAAGAAAAGGTGTGACGCCCCAAATAATAAACATGCTTAGGTAATAGGATTACAACCTAATCGAAGCATAAAACTTAGATTCCCAATCTTAATATTCATAATTACATAAAGTAAACCAAATCACCAAACTCTCAGATATTTATGAATGAAAATCTCTCAAGTGATATAAATAAAATAGTATGTTGTTTTACAATTTAAGCAGGAATACACACATAAAAGATACGTAATAATTCTAAACCAATAAAGCTTTAAGATATGAAAATGAGTGTCTTCACGTACACCATCTCTTCTGATAACTGAAAATGAAGTGGAAACGAGTGAGCACATCATCCCAAATGGGGTGCCCGGTGGAAACAAATAATTTTCGAGTAATCACTAACATGCTAACATTCTAGAAGATAATTAACTACAATACAACAATAGAAGAAAGCAGTTAACATCTTCTACATCTAGCACTCAGCACAACAATATCCATAAAAGTCCAACATCAGATGATCCACAAAAGTGACGCTAGCACTAAAAAAAACATGTTCTATTAGTGATTTTTTTTTTAGGGGCGTCACAAATAGTGACTATTTGTGAGGGTGTTTTGACCAACCATAGGAAATAGTAGGATTAGTCAAAGGAGCAGTTTCTTTGGTCGGTTTCATGCTTCCGACAGAGTAAATGATTTATATTTTTTTTCTCAGCCTTATCTGCTGAAACAGATCTTATTCACTTCCATTTTTTTTCCGCCATTTTTTTTTCCGCTGAAGAACTGATAGCTAGGTTTGCTCTCGCCTCTTCTCTGTTACCATCTCGTCTCTTCTCTGTTACTATCTCCTCCATCTCTTTTTTGTTATCATCTCGTCCTCTATTCTCTGTTGAGGGAGAGAGTTCTAAGAAAAAGGTGATGTTTTTACAAATAAGATTAAGGTTTCAATGAGAATCGATGATGCAGATAAAGATCATGAGTCTGAGATTTAGAGAAATGGAATGGAATCTGGGATAGTTGATGGTCATGGTGTCGATCCGTCTGTTGATTCAAACTCAACAGAAAGGTAAGTTGAATTTAGGGTTTCTTTAATTAACTTTGCTTTTGTGCGAAATTGATTTATAGATTGATCAATTAGTGATGGGTTTTGTTAGAGCATAGCTCGGTTGAACCCACCAAGTGTTGGTATGTTGATAGGTGTAGAATACACCGTATTTACTATCTAGTAGTTTATGCTTTCTTTGCTATTTTTCTTGTAAATTATGTATTTTATGCTTGTTTTGAGTTTTGTAGCTACTTTGGAGTCGCACGGAGGAAAAGAAGAAGAAAGCACCCAATTTGAGCCAAAAAGGCAAAAAGGTCATTCTACGGGTGAACATTATCCGGAGCCCGAGTAATGGTTAAGGGGCTGCCAAACTGGGTAGCCCTTATCCAGAAATGTGGTGCTATTATCACCGGTAAAATGGATGTATAACCCAAACCCATAGACCCACATCCTAACCGTACCCGGATCCATACCCTAACCCGGATCCAAACCTGGCTTTCATACCCAACCCTAAACTCGAGAAATCATTCAATCATTTTTCCACCTGAAAGAAAGAAGACAGCCATGGCTAGAATTGTTTTCCTTTCGTAGAATCGTTCTGCCGCTGTCGCAAGAGAGAAAGGAGCAGATCGATTCGAGTCTGTGGTGAGATCGATTAGAGAGTTGATTTTGGTGGCGATGCTGAAGAACTTATGAAGGAGGGTGTTGATGTTGCATCGATTGGAAGGCTGTGATGAAGCTCAGGATGAGGTTCAGATCGGAGATGGGATTGAGTTAGAACGGATAGAAGCAGTTGCTGCTAATGGGTCTTGAGAAGAATTCCATATGGAGCAAGAGAAGATCCAGTGAAGAATTGTACCGCTTAACTGAAATTGAGAGGAGAGATTGATGGGATTAATTGACAGAGATCAACTCAGTGAGAAGAAGTGAGGGTGTGGAGATGAAGGTGGTTCTATTGTGGAGGAAGATGGGTTCCTGCCGCTGTTGAAGCTCGGTGAAGTCGAGACAAGGTGGTGGTCTTTGAGCTAATGGTGGTCCGAGGTGCATTTCAAGGTGGTTCGATTCTTTATTACGAAGCAAGATGATGTTGCAAAGGCTGAATGCGGAGTTATGGCAATTGGAGCTTGTTGGTGGCTCGGGGCAAGAAGGAGGCGGCTGCTGTTCAAATTTGAACTCAGAGCAAATGAAGTCTTGACATCATGGATATTGTGGCAATGGAAAGTATGAACAGCTGCAGGGTTATATGGCAATGGTGCTGTGTTTGAGCTAGAATTGATTGTTGGCTTGAACTTGAGGCTGTGGCTAAAGCTGAAATGGAGTGATGTGCAAGCTGGAATTGAGAGCATGAGATTGGTGGTATACTTGGGCTGCTGGTAGAGTTGAGGCCGGGGACTTAAGTGCGTTGTGTGTTGCCAATGATAGGCTCACGGTGATGACTTGAATCGAATAGTTCAGTTAGGCTAGGTAGAATGGGTCTGGTGGATGATTCAAAGAAGGGGAATTTCTTATGTGTGAATGAATGGCACAGCAAGAGTGGAAGGATTTGATAGAATAAATGGATGCTTTGATGGTGTTATGGAATGGCATGATGTGGCATTACAGGCAGTGAGATTGGTGACAAGATGATGATGCGGGAAAATGAGTGTGTGGAAGGTGCTCCATTTGAAGAGGTGTTATGAGCAATGCGGGGATGGCATGACAGGGTGTTGTTGTTGTTGGCACGGAGGATGCGGATGGAAGTTGAGTTGAGTTACAGAGCTTGAGGTTGTGTTGGCCACTGCTTTGGCCGAATTGGGACTCGCAGTCTTGGTAATATTTGTCTTGGCACTAGAATGGAACTAAGATGAAAGGTAGGGTTGAATGAGCTACGAGGCGAATTGGATATCTTTTGTTGCAGGCCGTGGCGGTGTGTGTCTTTGAGATACGGATGCCCGAGTTGATAGAATGGTGGTGGTATGAGGCGTGATGAAGGATTTTGCAAGAACTGCAGATTCTGATTAAGATACATATGCACTATTGGTGTTTTTGGGAGTTATGGTTGTGCGGGGCCATCATGGCTTTGTGATGCGGCTATGATGCACAAGGATGGTCTTTAACAAGTATGGCTTGGCAAGTGGCACGGTCTGGACTGGACTCGGGTCAACTGACTTGGTTGACTTCGAGTTGACTCGATGACTCAGAACTAAGACCGGAAGTCGCACCACCACTCATTGGCCGACTCTTTTCTACCTTGACTGTTGACTAACCGTTGACGACAGTTGGACTTTGTTTGACCGTCGTCCCCTAACGGAGGACCGGACGGAATATTCCGTCGAATATTCTCTTGACGGAGAAATTTCCGGTGGCTTTGCCATGACGTTTCCGGCGGATTCCTACCACAATCCAGCTTTTCCGTGAGCAAAAATTCCGTGAATTTTCTATGGACTTCTCTCATGGGTGTGAAGACTTGGGCTAGGAATTGGATGGAGAATTGGACTCAAATTTGGAAAGAGAAGGTGGAAGAGTTGAGAAAAGCTTGGAATTGGAAATTGAATTGCAAAAGGAAAAGGATTCTAATCCTTGGGAGATTTGGAGAATATTGAAGCCTATAAATAGAGAAGTTTTCTACAACTTCTAGACACCTCTCTACACACACACAACACTTGTGTTTTTGCTTGCTTTTCTAAGATTTTTCTTTTTAATTACTTGTGTGAATTTGAAAATTCTTCTTTTAATTATTATTATTTGTGTGAATTTCAAAAACATGAGTAGCTAATTTTCTTATTGATTGAGAATGAATTCCTAGTTCTTAACATGATTTGAGTTTTTGTTTTCAATTCTATCTTGAGATTTTTCACATGATTATCGATTGTTTTTACTAATAGGAGTGATCTTAAAGACATTCATGATTGATTGATAGATTGTTTGGAGTGCACGCTAAATTAATTTGTTAATTGATCTATATCTAGTATAAGTTAGGGAATACGTAATCGTTCTCGACACTTTACACAAGTAGAAAACACGAGACCTTGCGGAGGGATTCCGTGGAGCAATTGTGTGTAGAAACAACGCTAGAAAGTGGACCAAGCGAACCGAGTTTAACTACTAGTACTAAACCTAAATTCATAAATCTTAATGCATTAGGAATTACATCTTGTAAGCGGACCTCAAGGTGGTTCTTTTGAATAGAATCGATAACTAAGCGGACCTGTTACTCGGTGAAATTAGGGATTTTGGGGCTAGCTAAGCGGACTGCTATCCTACGGTTGGTGATAATCTGTGACTAATAACAAGTAGAAAAGAACATAACTTTAATCATTGTTTCAGAACGAAGAAGGATTCCTTGATCTTCTCTCTCTTATTGCTTTCATCTTTCAACTTTCGATTTTAATTGCTTTGTTTATTTTTATTTTTTTGCTTTTTACACCCCCTTTCGTGACAACTTTTACAACTAAGATCTCTTGCTCCTCGTGGGAACGAACTTGACTTCCATTATATTATTTTTAATTGAGTGGAATTTTGAATTAATTTGATTGCACCTACGACACGCATCAAATTTTGGCGCCGGTGCCGGGGAGCAGCGGATGATTTTAGTTGTTTTTATTTTTCTTTTTGCTTTATTCTTGCTTTGTTGGATTCTATTCCGTATCTAACTTGGTTTTTGAATCTTATTTCGTATCGGTTTTCCATGTACGGTGGACAAGAGCAAGCATATTACAACAATCAATACGGTTTTCAACCTCAACATTATGGCAACTTCCAACCATCCTTAGGATACAATCAAAACCAATATTTTGGCTATGATAAATTTTCTACTAACCTTATGGATATTCTCATACATATCAACAACCTTATGACGGGTATGTAAGTGGACAAACACACGGATGGAAGGATAGTTATGCATCTAACAATTTGTTTTCTAGTAATGTGCAGACAGAGAATTTGGAATATACTCCTCTTCATCGTGTTTTTCCTTCACTTTTTCCAAAAGAGGAGATGCCGTCTAACGGTGGTAAGCGTGTGAACGTCAGGAAACTTGCACAGAAATTATACAAATTGGAGGATGATGGAGACTCGGAAGAGCTTGTCGCAGAAATTAGTAGGACTATTCATATGGAACTTAAACGAAGTCGGGATAAAGGTTATGAAACCGATGAAGATTCTTATTATGGTGAGTCCGAAAATGAAGATGATTGTGTTGAAAAGGACCAACCTTTGGAGACTTTTGATGACGCTAGTGTAGATTACTCGAGCCTTGATCTTAATAATGATCAATCACCTATTCAAAAGGACGAGCTTGAGGAAGATGCATTTATTGCTTGGAAAAAATTTCTTAGGGAAAGATGGGAGTCCGCGGAAGTGTATGAACGTTGCAACAATGAGGAAGTTATTCCAACTCCGGATCATAATAACGATCCTTCACCTATTCAAAAGGAGGAGAGTGGATGTGACTTACCTATTGTTATAAACGGTGTAACACCCGCACATGAAGATCTTACAATCTATACCGATGAGAATCACTTTAGTGAATGGCCCGATTCCGATGATGAGAATGTTGAGGAGATGATACTAGAGGATGAAACCACATTCATTGATTTTGTGGAAGACCCAATTGAACTTGCTAATGATTATGATGATGCCGAGACTTTGGTTAAGGTATAAAACGACGAAGAATGGTTGCAAGGTTTAATAGAGGACCACGATATACAAGAGGTAATTAATTCACTTGAATTTTTTAAGGATGAAGAGGATTCTATAATACAAGAATTTAAGAAAGGTTTGTCTAACCCTTTGCCTATTGATTCTTCTCCTTTACCTCTTATTGGTTTGAATGTATGTGCTTCGAAAGTATTTTTGGATGATTTTGTTTCTAAATATCCACCATTGGAAACACTTGATGCTAACACTATGCAGGTTTGCCAAGAGGAATACATGGAAGTTCCCGAATTCTATGTTCTTTATACACTTCCGAGTGTGGACGAGAATAAGTGTGGGGGAAATTTCTATCGAGCGATAATTTCACTATTATTTTCTTGTGCTAATATTTGTATGGAGTTATTGTTTGCAAAACAGGTATTATGGGTGGATCCTCAAATTTTCCGATTGTTAGTATATGGGGAATGAATCTTGCAAGAGCTAAGTCGGGCCGTCGACTTTAAAACAAGCGCTTCATGGGAGGCAACCCATCGGTTTTGTATTTCTTATCTTTTTGCTTTTTGTTATTTCTTTTTCTTGTTTCTTATCATGTTAAAATTTCCCACCTTGACTTTACTAGGAGGATTCAATTACATTGAGGACAATGTAAGGTTTAAGTGTGGGGAGTGGTTAAGCATGTTTTTAAAAATTACAAAAAAAAATGAAAAAATTTAAAAAAAAAAAAAGTTTTACATAAAAATTCCAACTTTTAAAGATTTTAGAGTCACTAGCATATTTCTAGGTATGTTTACATAGAGATTTTGACAAACATAATTGAACTTGGAAATGTTAGAGAACTACATTCGGATTTCTTGTTTGTTTGAGTGTTAAATAATGGATTTAATAATGCCGGTGATGCGAATTTGGTGCGAGGAGAAATGCGTTATTAGAGTTGTGATCAATCATTAGTGGAGACTACCCGTATTCATATCATGTGAGGCACCGACCAGAAATTTTCCATCTACTAAAGAGCTTCTTTTGAGTGTGTGTCACCGTAAGTTAATTCCGGGTAGAATGGTGAGCTACCCAACCTCCCACCACTAAAAGCACTACTCTTTGATCTCTTGAGTGCTAATTTTGTCAATCATGAGGGTGACGTCCATGGATGAAAGCTTCCTTCTTGTGGTTCGATTTGCAGTTAGCACCATTCTCTCTCTCGACAACAACGGATCCATAGAAACACTCTCATCATCAACAAGGAGCGACATCAAAATCTACAAGGAAAGTTGGAAAAGTTTAAGGTTTACAAGCAACTAACGAGAAAAAGAGCAAATTTCGAATACAAGTAAAAGCAACATACAAAGAGCGGATTTTACATATATGTTGAAGACTTACAATACAATGAGGTAATTATTCATGAAAGCGAAGAAAATCAAAAGGTGAGAATTTTTGAAGTTTATGATTTCAAGACGATACAAGTTGTGAAGAATCAAGTGGTAAAATACTTCTCCCACGGCCATGGTTTATTTTTGTATTTAATTTCTCTTGTTACAAAAAAAAAAAAAAAAAAAAAAAAAAAAAGAAAAAGGAAAGAAAAAAAAAAAAAAAAAAAAGAAAAGAAAAACAAGAGAAATATTTGTATAAGCCGTGGGGAAGGAAAATATATAAGGAAGTTTCAAGCGACAAGGATTTCAAGGTAAAGAATTATAAATTGTTAAGGATTTATGAAATTCAAGGGTTTATCATCAATAGTTGAAACCGAAGACGAAGACTAAGAAGATCAAGACGAGGAGCGGAAGACGTTTCTATTGGATGCCGTGAGAGTGGTGTTATCATAATTAGCGATCGGATGTGAAGGTAAGTAAGTAATCTCATCCTCGATAAATATGGTTGATTTCCTTTCTTAGAGATCGTCAGAAAAATGGTTTTTCAAAATATTAAAAGATGTGGGTTTTTCAAAATTTCGGAAGATGTCCTTCCCACCATTCAAGTGTTGCAGGATTTCTATCTTCATTCCTACCTGCACACATGTGAGAACCATAAAAAAGCCGTCTTTTTGAGTGCAATTATCATAAAATCCTATTTGGTGAGGCAGAAGTCGAGGCGAAATGCTTATTGATCGTTTCTCAAACACGCATTCTCTCATTATGGTGTGGTTATTTCTCACTCAACATTTAAGAACGAGAATATGTTCTTTAGTATTTCTAACTTCTTATTACTAGCATGCGATACTCTATGTCCTCATAGCTTTTTGGATGCTTGTGACGCTAGAACGCTTTGAAGTTGTGAGTTTTTAGTTTGATTTGCTCGAGGACTAGCAAAGTCTAAGTGTGGGGAATTTGATAGGTGTAGAATACACCGTATTTACTATCTAGTAGTTTATGCTTTCTTTGCTATTTTTTCTTGTAAATTATGTATTTTATGCTTGTTTTGAGTTTTGTAGCTACTTTGGAGTCGCACAGAGGAAAAGAAGAAGAAAGCACCCAATTTGAGCCAAAAAGGCAAAAAGGTCATTCTACGGGTGAACATTATCAAGAGCCCGAGTAATGGTTAAGGGGCTGCCAAACCGGGTAGCCCTTATCCGAAATGTGGTGCTATTATCACCGGGTAAAATGGATGTATAACCCAAACCCATAGACCCACATCCTAACCGTACCGGATCCATACCCTAACCCGGATCCAAACCTCGGCTTTCATACCCAACCCTAAACTCGAGAAATCATTCAATCATTTTTCCACCAAAGAAAGAAGACTGACCATGGCTAGAATTGTTTTCCTTTCGTAGAATCGTTCTGCCGCTGTCGCAAGAGAGAAAGGAGCGGATCGATTCGAGTCACGTGGTGAGATCGATTAGAGAGTTGATTTTGGTGGCGATCTTTGAAGAACTTATGAAGGAGGGTGTTGATGTTGCATCGATTGGAAGGCATGGATGAAGCTCAGGATGAGGTTCAGATCGGAGATGGGATTGAGTTAGAACGGATAGAAGCGATTCTTTGCTAATGGGTTTTGAGAAGAATTCCATATGGAGCAAGAGAAGATCCAGTGAAGAATTGTCGCTGCCGAACTGAAATTGAGAGGAGAGATTGATGGGATTAATTGACAGAGATCAACTCAGTGAGAAGAAGTGAGGGTGTGGAGATGAAGGTGGTTCTATTGTGGAGGAAGATGGGTTCCTGCCGCTGTTGAAGCTCGGTGAAGTCGAGACAAGGTGGTGGTGCTGAGCTAATGGTGGTCTGAGGTGCATTTCAAGGTGGTTCAGTCTTTATGAGAAGCAAGATGATGTTGCAAAGCTGAATGCGGGTTATGGCAATTGGAGCTTGTTGGTGGCTCGGGGGCAAGAAGGAGGCAGTCATTTGTTCACCAACTCGTAGAGCAAATGAAGTCTTGACATCGGGGATATTGTGGCAATGGCAAGTATGAACAGCCGCAGGGTTATATGGCAATGGTGCTTTGTGTTTGAGCTAGAATTGATTGTTGGCTTGAACTTGAGGCTGTAGCTAAAGCTGAAATGGAGTGATGTGCAAGCTGGAATTGAGAGCATGAGATTGGTGGTATACTTGGGCTGCTGGTAGAGTTGAGGCTGGGGGACTTCTGGTGCTGTGTGTTGCCAATGATAGGCTCTGGTGATGACTTGAACTGGAATAGTTCAGTTAGGCTAGGTAGAATGGGTCTGTGACTGATTCAAAGAAGGGGAATTTCTTATGTGTGAATGAATGGCCTGGCAAGAGTGGAAGGATTTGATAGAATAAATGGATGCTTTGATGGTGTTATGGAATGGCATGATGTGGCATTACAGGGCAGTGAGATTGGTGACAAGATGATGATGCGGGAAATGAGTGTGTGGAAGGTGCTCCACCAAGAGGTGTTATGAGCAATGCGGGATGGCATGACAGGGGTGTTGTTGTTGTTGGCCTGGAGGATGCAGATGGAAGTTGAGTTGAGTTACAGGCTTGAGGTTGTGTTGGCCACTGCTGGGCTGAATTGGGACTCGCGGTGCTGGTAATATTTGTGCTGGCACTAGAATGGAACTAAGATGAAAGGTAGGGTTGAATGAGCTACGGGCGGAGTGGATATCTTTGTTGCAGGTCATGGCTGGATGTGTCTTGAGATCTGGTGCCCCGAGTTGATAGAATGGTGGTGGTATGAGGCAAAGACGGTGAAGGATTTTGCAAGAACTGCAGTTGCAGTTAAGATACATATGCACTATTGGTGTTTTTGGGAGTTATGGTTGTGCAGGGCCATCATGGCTGGCAATGCAGCTATGATGCACAAGGATGGTGCTGCAACAAGTATGGCTTGGCAAGTGGCCTGGTCTGGACTGACTCGGGTCAACTGACTTGGTTGACTTCGAGTTACCGGTGACTCATTAGACTAAGACCGAGTCGAACAGTGACTCATTGGTGACTCTTTTCTACCTTGACTGTTGACTAACCGTTGACCGACGGTTGACCTGTTTGACCGTCGTCCCTAATCTGAGGACCTGACGGAATATTCCGTCGAATATTCTCTTGACGAGAAATTTCCAGTGGCCTGGCATGACGTTTTCGGCCGGATTAAGCCACAATCCCAGTTTTCCGGCGAGCAAAAATTCCAGACTTTTCTATGGACTTCTCATGGGTGTGAAGACTTGGGCTAGGAATTGGATGGAGAATTGGACTCAAATTTGGAAAGAGAAGGTGGAAGAGTTGAGAAAAGCTTGGAATTGGAAATTGAATTGCAAAAGGAAAAGGATTCTAATCCTTGGGAGATTTGGAGAATATTGAAGCCTATAAATAGAGAAGTTTTCTACAACTTCTAGACACCTCTCTACACACACAGCACTTGTGTTTTTTTGCTTGCTTTTCTAAGATTTTTCTTTTTAATTACTTGTGTGAATTTGAAAATTCTTCTTTTAATTATTATTATTTGTGTGAATTTCAAAAACATGAGTAGCTAATTTTCTTATTGATTGAGGATGAATTCCTAGTTCTTAACATGATTTGAGTTTTTGTTTTCAATTCTATCTTGAGATTTTTCACATGATTATCGATTGTTTTTACTAATAGGAGTGATCTTAAAGACATTCATGATTGATTGATAGATTGTTTGGAGTGCACGCTAAATTAATTTGTTAATTGATCTATATCTAGTATAAGTTAGGGAATACGTAATCGTTCTCGACACTTTACACAAGTAGAAAACACGAGACCTTGCGGAGGGATTCCGTGGAGCAATTGTGTGTAGAAACAACGCTAGAAAGTGGACCAAGCGAACCGAGTTTAACTACTAGTACTAAACCTAAATTCATAAATCTTAATGCATTCTGGGAATTACATCTTGTAAGCGGACCTCAAGGTGGTTCTTTTGAATAGAATCTGATAACTAAGCGGACCTGTTACTCAGTGAAATTAGGGATTTTGGGGCTAGCTAAGCGGACCTGGTATCCTACGGTTGGTGATAATCTGTGACTAATAACAAGTAGAAAAGAACATAACTTTAAACATTGTTTCGTAACGAAGAAGGATTCCTTGATCTTCTCTCTCTTATTGCTTTCATCTTTCAACTTTCGATTTTAATTGCTTTGTTTATTTTTATTTTTTTTGCTTTTTACACCCCCCTTTCGTGACAACTTTTACAACTAAGATCACTTGCTCCTCGTGGGAACGAACTTGACTTCCATTATATTATTTTTAATTGAGTGGAATTTTGAATTAATTTGATTGCACCTACGACACGCATCATATGTCAAGTTTGGTTGTCATATTTTAGCGAATCAAAACTCATGTTAAGAGTCGCTTTATTATGTACCAGAGTCAACTTCGTATAGGTTAGCTTGAAAGTATTAGGATAATGAGACTTTACAAGTATTGCGAAGACTTGGAGATGTGAAGAAGCAAGGAGCTACAACGACAACAATCATCCTTCCACTTGAGGTTAATGATATTTGACTTGAACTGTTTCATTCCCTAACTTATCTTTCAAGTCGTGCATATTGAAAACAACACTGCGAAGCATATTTGAACGCTAGATAGACATAGTATCAAGGAATACAATACGATGTTTATTGCTTAACCATTAAACTATGTAGATAAGACATCGCCATAATCATTTGAATGCTATTGTGATTATGTATGGGTATGAGGTGAGGATTTCATCCTAGGGAAATTTTTTTTACATGTGTTCTAAGGAAGTAAGTTCATAAACTTGTTTGTGAATCGAAAAGGAAATCGCCAGGCGTTATTGGGATTGTTATTCATTGCATATCTTGTGAACATCCCATATGTGTGATTTAGTATAACCGTTGATGACTTGTTTTGTTCTTGGTAAAACTATTCACAAAGGCATGACTTATGTATTGGTATGACTTTTATTAGTGAAACCGATCATAAGTAATCACCTGAGATGGTATGATCGGGTTAGTGATTTTATGTCTGACCAAATATGGGAAAGGGGAACCGATCCTAGTAAGAGGTGCACTACATCACAAAGGGGAACCAATCCTTGTATGAGGTGCGGCAAGGTTTATAGCAGAAAGGGGAACCGATCCTATGGACATGTGCAACACGTTTTTAGGCAAAGGGGAACCGATCCTATGGATATGTGCAACACATATAAGTTAGATACCATATATATGTGGGGAACCGATCCTAGTACCTAGTCAACCAAATTTTGGAAAGCTAGTGTGACTATGCACAGTACTCACATGGAAGGTAGAACCGAAACTTGTTTTGGTAGAACCGATAAACCCATGATTTGTGATTGAATGTTATTTGATCAATCGCATAGTTCTTGAAAAGTCGATGAACCAATTCTAAACTTGTTTGGAAGTGTGGCAAATCGGTTTCAAGGTTGTAAGTGTGAAAGAGAACTTACAAAGTTAAGATGTCGACATACTTTGAACACGTGCTGTGAATGTTTATTATTTAATTGTTCAAAGTTATTCCTTAATATCTATGGGAAGAGAATCCCCGGATCGAAACATAAATAAGTTAAAAATCTTTTAATTAAGGTTATTAACTTCATTTTTAGGAAAATAAGAATTAGTAATGTGCATTTACTAATTAGAGATTTTCTGAGAGATTTCGATCAATATTTTTGGACAGAGCATTTCCAGGAATTAGGGAAACCGAATTTGTGCTTTAGTGAATATGTTGAGAATATTTTCGGTTTTGGAAATCCTTGCTGTCCAAACTTACTTGTCTATAAATACTTGAAGTTTGCCCTTCTAGCGAACTAATCCTTCGTAACAGCAAACTACCTCTTATTGTGCTGCTACTGGTGAAGCCGCCTATTCGGAGAGGAGAGTAACCTGATTAGGCGAAATCTCTTACGACCGTTCAGTTTAAATTCTTCTATGGGATTGAGAAGCTCTATTAGTACCGTTGGTGGGAAACTAGATAAATGCGGTTTATCTTTTGTTTTTATTGATTTGATTGACTAACGGTGGTTGAACTTTGATTGCACCTAGTTTGTTTTTGCTTTAGAATCTTCTCTTCTGATATAAGATTCACTCAAACTAGTTTAGAGTTTCGACAGGGATCTTTAGACTGTTGTTAGTTCTAAAGAAGATCTTGTGATAATCCATTGTTAACGTACTCAGTTAAATGCGTGATTGATCACAAGAGATTCAAGTGATTGTGTGCATGTGTTTATTGGAGATCTAAGAAGATTTGAAGACAAAGAAGATATTGAAGATTTCTAATTTGTGGGTTCATAATCTTTGGTGTGCACAATACTTTTTCGGTAAAAAGAGGATCCAATTAATAATCGGTTTATCCTTGTGATAGATTGGATTGATTAATTAAGTAGATCGGCATCAACACAATTCTTTGGATCAAGAGTGTTGTTGGCTTAATCTTAAACGATTACTTTGGTAATTGAACATAAGATAGATCTAAGGGCACTGAAGGAGTTTATGTTAAGATAAACATAAGAGCCTTTGTCCGACTCATATCACTTGGTTGAAGAGAGTTGATACCAAACAGATTTTTTGTTCCTTTTGTTTGGAATACGAACCAAAATAATTGTTCCAAGTACGTGACTTATTCATAGGTCGGAGGCGTGGGAATACGAGACGGAACTAGGGGAACTATAGGTTTAGTTGCTTGGTCCAACTATACAAAGTTAGGTGTAATTTTGTGTAGCGGCTTAATCCCGAGAGTATTCAGTGCACGGACAAAGTCCCGGGGTTTTTCTCGCATTTGCGGTTTCCTCTTTAACAAAATCTTGTTGTGTCATTTACTTTATATTTCTGCATTATAATTTTTTTATTATAATTAAAGTAAATCACAAAAACGTGAATTCCTATTTACTTGATAAGTGAATCCTATTGTGTTTGGCTAAGTCCGAACCTTTTATCAAGTAACATACTTCGTCGTTGTATTATCTCGATCTCGTATCCACGACGATCACACGAAGTGTGAACCGATTAGTTGTATTGTCTCGACTCGACCCATAGACAATCACTTTCGGAGAAAGGACTTATAGGTAGGAAAAGTTTTAGATTGAGGTATATTTGGGTACCTTCGCTTTTCAATTGGTATCGAGGCGAAAACACGAAAATATCTAACAATTTGTGTTTGGTGCGATCCAACCTATAAGAAATGAGTCAAAGTAAGATTAAGCGAAAGCGAAAATTATTGAAAGACTCAGTTAACGTATCGCAAGAGGTAGTTAAACCACCTTCAGAATCTGAGGTTACAAACTCTAAGTTGGAAGAGATTCGTGAACACTTGTTATCTAACAAAATTCTCCTAAGTGTGTCTAATAAGAAAGTAAAGGAACTTCTGGTTACTTTACAATTAAAGACTACTGAATTTGAAAGGCATCGCCTAGACTACGAAAAAAGTTGAGGAAAATGATTCTCAACAAATGCGAGAGTCTTAAAGACAAAGTATGTGCTAGTGATGCGGCTCTTGAAAAAGTAAGTTTGTTGGAAGAAAAAATTGTTGAATATGATGCAAGGATTAACTCTCAACAAAAGAGTTTTGAAGAGAAAGAAGTTGTATATCTCTCACGAGAAAAACACCTTGAGGCTGATCTAGCCGGTGCTCTTGATAAAATCAAGACGTTGGAAGAAGAAAATTTAGAACTGAAAAAATCCAATGAAAGATCAAACAAGTTAACCTCAATGTTAGAAGCAAGTAGAAATCATCGTGATACACGAGGATTGGGCTATAAGGGAATAGATGCTTCAAATATTATCAAAGAGGTAAAATTTGTTAAAGCTACAAATTCTTCTCAATCAGAGGCTTCCACTGATGACAAAGATGCTCATATTTCTTGTAAAGAAGAAAAGTCTGTCAAATTTAAGAATAGTGTTCAACCAAAGATTTATGCTAATATCAAGAAAGCAACAACGTTGAACAAAGACAAGAAGAAGAAGAAGAAAACTCGTCGAGCTCCAATGCAAGAGTATCCACAAAAAGGCAACATCAAAACTCATACTTCGTATATTTATACTAAGCATTGTTATTATTGTGTTAATAAAGGACACTTGCAATGGGGATGCAAAGTTCGTAAGATACAAGATGAACTTTCTTTTGTATCAAACGAATTGGCTAAGTTTTCTCCTCATAAGAACTTAGATCGATATTGTCCTAAGTTTAGGCATAAGAATTATTATAATGATAGTTCAAATTTTGCATATCACTCGACAAGGTCATCTCATAAAACACCCAATTATAGAAAGAGAGATGATGTTTCAAATGCAAAGACAAGATCTGATGTTCCAAATTGGAGAAAGGATGTTTCGCAAAGTATTTAAAAGGACAATCGTCCTAATGATATAAAGGAGAAAGCTGCTCCTGCGAAACCCAACTCTAAATGGGTCCTGAAGTCTTCCATAGCCAAGAAGGGACCAAAAGTTAGTCACAAGAATGACTCTCAGCTGTTAATTGTTGGTGACAATAATTACAAGAGTCTTCTTGAAAGGCTAAAGAAAGACATTATGTCCAAATCTCTTGTACTAGTAAAGGTTGTGATAATGACACTCTTCATCACAAGTCAAAGAATAAAAACAAGAGATGGAACAATAGAAAATAATCCAAGCAAGAGGTCAATAATGATGATTCTGTCTTAGTCACTCGTGACGAACAAGACAAGCCTCAACTCAGCACAACCTAGTTGTGTTAGAATGTGCATGCTCACCTTAGTGCTCTTTCATTTGAAAGGTGAGAAAGCACATCAAAAACTGAGTACATGATCTCTCGGTTATTATATGACTAATTAACATCTTTAGGGAGATTTATTTTCTTCTATACTCATACCTTCTATATCTATATTTGAGCTTTTGATAGAAACGGTAATTTTTAGTTGATGATTTTGATATCTACTGTTCATATAGGTGTAGCTCTTGCTTTTACGGTTAAACGAGCCAAAAATCACTGAATTCGGACATCGTATGCAAAAAGTTATGTCGAACACAGTTTAGGGATGTGATCCATCACAAGTAACTCTTGGGAACCGATCCTAGTACCCTGTCATAGTGAGGCAACCGATCCTAGTACCATGTCATGGTGAGGGAACCGATCGTAGTGAGAGGTCCCCCCATACGAAGAAGTGTAAAACTGTTTTCGCATAACTTCTTCGTCCGAACTCGGAATGACCTCATTCTTTTTGCGTTGGTTTCAATTTAATTCCTTACAGATTGAGGTAATTGAAATACTTGATTTTATGTTGAATATTTATGGTGTATTGCAAAGTGATTTATGATATGTATGTTTTCGGTTTTCATAACCTTCATATTCGATCTCATATGTTGTGAACCCTTATGGTTTGGGTGACTTTTTGATTTAGCAGGATTAAGTTCTATCCCATGTTGGTAGGCTTTATCAGAGAATCATGAGGGGTTCTAGTAGAAACAATATGTGAAAACGTCACAATTTGTTGAATCGGTTTTGGTTTAGCATAAAAGCATATGTGTTTCGACGTTTTCAACTTTTGCTTGCAATTGTTAAAACCGATTTTCAACCTTTCTCCGTAAAGGTTAGTTGTTGTTATTCTTTTGTTTTTGCATAAGGATGACAACATGATGATATTTCGATATCAATTCTCCCTAGAAGAAGATGCAATCATATTGGAGAAGTGGATGCGAAATTTGAGGTAACAATCTTGTTAGTTAATTGTTTTCCTGTTTAAGAAAAGCCCGAGTTTATCATATATATTTACTGCTTTTGCTTAACAAAATTTCGGTACAATTGATGTTTATTCCATTATGTGTGTATGGATGTATGTGTGATTCAATTGGTTCCGGTTAAGAAAAACTATTGTTGTCTTGCTTTATTGTGTGGTATCAATTGTTTAGGCTTACAAAATTTAGGTGCAATTGCGGTGCTTTTAATGTCTATGTTGTCTCAATTGCTTCCGGTTGAGGTGAATAATTATGCAAGTTGATTTATTTGGTTTATATGAATTATTTATGGCTTAACGAAATAAAAGGTTTACGGAATGAGTTGTCTAGTCCAATTTGATTCTAGATAAGAGAAACTAAGTTAATTCTGATCTTAGTTAGACTTATCGAAGTGAGGTTTCGGTTATTCAAGTCTAATCGAATGCCTTAACAAGAAATGTTAGTTAACTAACCTAGTACTTGTCTTGTTTAAAATTGAAAGGTCTAAGTTTATGGATAATTAGAACCTGATGAGAAAAATAGAGTTATCTTTATTTTGGTCTTATCGAATTAAGCGATTGTTTTTGTACAATCAGTTTAGCAAAGGGACTAAGGTGCTTAGTTGATTTTTGGTTTGCTAAACTAAAATGGAAAAATTGTTTCGGAAAATTGTTTCCTTGGTAACATATCAAAATAAAACTACTTGTAGTTCGGTTTTTGATATTGGTTATCAGACATGGTGTGTGGAACCCTCGTGCCTAATTCTACAGGTTGCAAGTCTAATTTGATATTTGTAAGATTCTTTTCGTGTTAACGTTTTATCTAAACGAAAGAGTGAAAGAACAGACTAAGGGGGAGTAACATATCATATGAGTTGGTATAACAAAGACGTGCGGATTGAATATCTACCTATCTTCCTTAGGGGGAGTATTAGATTTGTTATTATAATGTCAACAGCGGCATTTTCAAGGATTGAATGTAAGCAATTTACTGTGTTGTTGAATTCGGGAATCAAGCGTATGTGTAATGAATTCTTGTAATTTGTTTATCCATATGATGTAAGAGTTTTGTCACTAAAATTGACAAAGGGGGAGATTGTTAGAGCATAGCTCGGTTAAACCCACCAAGCGTTGGTATGTCAAGTTTGGTTGTCATATTTTAGTGAATCAAAACTCATGTTAAGAGTCACTTGATTATGTACTAGAGTCAACTTCGTATAGGTTAGATTGAAAGTATTAGGATAATGAGACTTTACAAGTATTGCGAAGACTTGAAGATGTGAAGAAGCAATGAGCTACAACGACAACAATCATCCTTCCACTTGAGGTTAGTGATATTTGACTTGAACTGTTTCATTCCCTAACGTATCTTTCAAGTCGTGCATATTGAAAACAAAACTGTGAAGCATATTTGAACTATAGATAGACATAATATTAAGGAATACAATACGAGGTTTATTGCTTAACCATTAAACTTTGTAGATAAGACATCGCCATAATCATTTGAATGCTATTGTGATTATGTATGGGTATGAGGTGAGGATTTCATCCTAGGGAACAATGTTTTACATGTGTTCTAAGGAAGTAAGTTCATAAACTTGTTTGTGAATCTAAAATGAAATCGCCAGGCGTTATTGGGATTTTTATTCATTGCGTATCTTGTGAACATCCAATATGTGTGATTTAGTATAACCGTTCATGACTTGTTGTGTTCTTGGTAAAACTATTCACAAAGGCCTGACTTATGTATTGGTATGACTTTTATTAGTGAAACCGATCTTAAGTAATCACCTGAGATGGTATGACCGGGTTTGTGATTTTATGTCTAACCAAATATGGGAAAGGGGAACCGATCCTAGTAAGAGGTGCAGTACATCACAAAGGGGAACCGATCCTTGTATGAGGTGCAGTAAGGTTTATAGCAGAAAGGGGAACCGATCCTATGGACATGTGCAACACGTTTTTAGGAAAAGGGGAACCGATCCTATGGACATGTGCAACATATATAAGTTAGATACCATATATATGTGGGGAACCGATCCTAGTACCTAGTCAACCGAATTTTGGAAAGTTAGTATGACTATGCAGAGTACTCATATGGAAGGTAGAACCGAAACTTGTTTTGGTAGAACCGATAAACCCATGATTTGTGATTGAATGTTATTTGATCAATCGCATAGTTCTTGAAAGTCAGATGAACCAATTCTAAACTTGTTTGGAAGTGTGGCAAATCGGTTTCAAGGTTGTAAGTGTAAAAGAGAACTTACAAAGTTCAGATGTTGACATACTTTGAACACGTGCTGTGAATGTTTATTATTTAATTGTTCAAAGTTATTCCTTAATAGATATGGGAAGAGAATCCCAGGATCGAAACATAAATAAGTTAAGAATCTTTTAATTAAGGTTATTAACTTAATTTTTAGGGAAATAAGAATTAGTAATGTGCATTTACTAATTAGAGATTTTCTGAGAGATTTCGATCATTATTTTTGGACAGAGCATTTACAGGAATTATGGAAACCGAATTTGTGCTTTAGTGAATATCTTGAGAATATTTTCGGTTTTGGAAATTCCTTGGTGTCCAAACTTCCTTATCTATAAATACTTGAAGTTTTCCCCTCTAGCAAACTAATCCTTCATAACAAAAACTGCCTCTTGTTGTGTTTTGCACTCTCGGTGTGAAGCCGCCTAGTCGGAGAGATAGTAACCTAATTAGGCGAAATCTCTTACGGCCGCTCAGTTTAAATTCTTCTTTGGGATTGAGAAGCTCTATTAGTACCGTTGGTGGGAAACTAGATAATTGCGGTTTATCTTTTGTTTTCATTGATTTGATTGCCTAACGGTGGTTGAATTTTGATTGCACCTAGTTTTTTAATGCTTGAGAATCTTCTCTTCTGATATAAGATTCACTCAAACTAGTTTAGAGTTTCGACATGGATCTTTAGACTGTTGTTAGTTCTAAAGACGATCTTGTGATAATCCATTATTAACAGACTCCGTTCTGTGCGTGATTGATCACAAGAGATTCAAGTTGTTGTGTGCAGGTGTTTATTGAAGATCTAAGAAAATTTGAAGACAAAGAAGATATTTAAGATTTCTGATTTGTGGGTTCATAATCTTTGGTGTGCGCAATACTTGTTTCGGTAAAAAGAGTATCCAATTAGTAATCGGTTTATCCTTGTGATGGATTGGATTGATTAATTGAGTAGATTGGAATCAACACAATTCTTTGGATTAAGAGTGTTGTTGGCTTAATCTTAAACGATTACTTCGGTAATTGATCATAAGATAGATCTAAGGACCTGACGAATGAGTTTATGTTATGATAAACAGAAGAGCCTTTGTCCGACTCTTATCACTTGATTGAAAAGAGTTGATACCAAACATATTTGTTGTTTCTTTACTGTTTGGAATACGTACCAAAGGAATTGTTCCAAGTACGTGACTTATTCATAGGTCGGAGGCGTGGGAATACAGACGGAACTAGGTGAACTATAGGTTTAGTTGCTTGGTCTCAACTATACGAAGTTAGGTGTAATTTTGTGTAGCGGCTTAATCCCGAGAGTATTCAATTTTGGACAAGGTCCTTTTTGGATTTTCTCGCATTTGCGGTTTCCTCGTTAACAAAATCTTGCTTTGTCATTTACTTTATATTTCCGCATTATAATTGTTTTATTATAATTAAAGTAAATCACACAAACGTTAATTCCTATTTACTTGATAAGTGAATCCTATTGTGTTTGGTTAATTCCGAACCTTTTTATCAAGTAACATACTTCGTTGTTGTATTGTATCGATTTCGTATCCATAGACGATTACACGAAGTGGGAACCGATTAGTTGTATTGTCTCGACTCAGTCCATAGACGATCACTTTTGGAGAAAGGACTTATAAGTAGGAAAAGTTTTAGCTTGAGGTATATTTGGGTACCCTCGCCTTTTCAGGTTTGCTTTTAATTGAAGTTTGGATGATGTATAGGGTTTAATTTCAGTTTCTATAATGAATCAATTAGGAATTAGGGTTCATCCCAAATTAGGTTTTTCGTTATAAACTTAGACCAGTGTTCTTGAGTTTGAATGATAGATAATAGTGATGATTCGAAGAAGATTTGAGTTGTAGCAGCTCATAGTTGATGAAGAAAAGATGAGTATAACTGAGCTAGTGGGACTTTAGGTTGAATTTGGTGAAGGGGTTGAATTACATGGGACTATTGGTGGAGTCAATGAGGAGTTGAAGACGATATGGTGGGTATGTAGTGAAGCTGTAGTTCTAGCTAGGGATGTGTTGCATGACATGGATGGAGTTGATGATATTATTGAGACATGAATGGTTTGAAGTAAAGATGTATGTTTAGGGTGTTGCAGGGGTGATGGAAATGTAGTTGAGGTTAGGAAGAAGCAATGGCAGTGTTGTGGGAGATTGTGGAACATCAAATAGTTATGCAACTGAGTATGGAGGTGATGTAACTGAACTTGAAATTCTCATAGTTAATGTTTTGTGGTCAATTCATTTGGTGGGACTATGTTGGTGGATTAAGTTGCATTCACTTAATGATGGTATAATTCATGCTCTGTGGTAGAGTATGTGCCACACAATATCTATGAATTATCTTCATGCGAAATTCTTGTGTATCATCTCGTGCACATTGTGTTCGAGATAGAGCATGTTGTGATACGGTGAAAAACAATAGTGTAAGAAATTATTATAGTAGAAGTTATTATTCGTCTAGACAATGCCACTGTTCTATTTCTTCTAATATTAAAATACGTAAAGCGTTTGATTCCCGAGGCTTTGTTAGAGCACTTTGCTCGGTCGAACTCGCAAGCGTTGCTATCTCAAGCTTGTTTGTCAAGTTTAGTTGCAAAAATATAAGTCTTGATTTCTAGTCTACTTATAGCTAAGTCTCGGATTAGGATAGTAAGTGTAGTTGAGCTTTAAACTTCACGGCGTTCATCAAATGAAACGAAGAACTACTCAAGGGAACTTGTGGAACTTCATCAAAAGGTATGTGGAAACTTGAACTCATCTATCACTCAAAAGCCTATCTAATATATCTCATATTTTAGATAAAAAGTCGTATTCCTATATAAAATTCAATTATACACATTTGCTATTTTGAGCCGAGTTTATCTCGCTTATCTATTTCTCGAAATATGTGTTTGTAAGCTTTAAATTTTAACCAAGTTCATATTTTTTCTTGACGAAAGTCAAAAGATGATCATGTGAAAATTGCCTTGTAACATCTTACATGATTTGTGTGAGACAATCATTTGATGTAGACTCGAATGTTTCGTATTGATCATTCGATCACTTGAAAATTGCTTTGAATCTAATAGTTTGTGTGAGGCACTATTGTCATCTTTTAAGAATGTTTCAATGATTGAAATGAGGTTTAGAACATATACACATGTTTGGATATAAACATAGTGTGTATTCACATTTGTGTAAAGTCCAAAACCGGAACCAAAGTATGCGTACGTACGCGTCTTGGGCCGGTTGTTAAGTCCGAAAACTAAGTATCACGCACCCGTCTGCGTACTGGCGGAACTTCAAGTTCCGTGAATTTCTGCCAGAGTTTGTAAATGTAAATGGTATGCTTGCATCCGTGCAACGTCTTGGCGTAACCAAATTTAGTCCGGCCACTTAGGTATGCATACCCGTTTGCATACTTAAGTAGGTTATGTTCTAAAATCGGTTTGTTCATGAACTAATACATTTATATAATAAGGAATGCAATCTTTTGCAAACCGTGGCTATAATGTTCATGAAATGATTCGAGTGAATCAAAATCGATTTTGCTTCAATTGTGTCTTGTATACTTCTATGAGAATATAAACAATTGAACAACTCTCTAACTAGTTTCATTTGAGTCATTTGAACTAGTTATGATAAAGATGAATAAGGTTGATATGAAAGTGCTCATATGGCTAACCATTAGTTAACTATTGTTGAACCAACTAGGTGAACACGTTTAGGTACGGTTACCTTTATCTAAATGATGGTTCATTTCATTTGTTTATAACAAGCTAAGTTTGATCTAACGGTTGAAAGATATTAGCTTGAATCTAATTAAGTTTTCATCTAACGGTGAATATTGAATGCTTTTTTACCAAGGTAACATGATTGCAAACCCCGATTTGGAGACTATATAAAGGAGAACTCTAACAACCGGGGAAACCTAATCCCCGCACCTCCTGTGTGATACTAGTTTTGACTAGAGTCGATTCTCCTTTAACCTTAGGTTTTTATAAAACCCCCGTGGGTTAATGACTTAAAGACTTCATTGGGATTGTGAAGTCGGACCCAACTATTTCTCGGTAGTTGCATGTTACGATCTTGCCATTTTCTATCGTGATTGGAGTACTATCTTCTTTAAGATTTGCTCGAGATTTATTCTCCGATAGGCAAGATTGAAAAGTAGTCACAAACATATTATTCGTCTCATCGTTTGTGATTCCACAATATCTTGTTTCGTTAATCGATTAAGATTATATTGAGGTGATTGATATTTTAATGCTTCTTGGAATATAAGTCAGGTATATCAATTGGTTCATGTTCACCTTGATTTATTAAAAGACGGAACAAAACTCATAGGTATATCTCAAGTGGAGACAGATTTATCTATTCAATAGACTTTTCTGTGATAAAAATTTGTTTATCAAGTCTTCGACTTTGGGTCGTAGCAACTCTTAGTTGTGGGTGAGATCAGCTAAGGGAATCAAGTGCGCAGAATCCGACGTGGTTCAAGAGGCGTAAGGAACGTGACCGCCTTGATCGGTGTGAGATTGATTAGGCTCAACTACATTTCGGTCCGAAGTTAACCTGGTAGTAGGCTAGTGTCAGAGCGCTAATACACTGTGGTGTTCAAATCTAGACTAGGTCCCGGGGTTTTTATGCATTTGTGGTTTCCTCGTTAACAAAATTTCTGGTGTCTGTTTTATTTCTTTTCCGCATTATATTTTTGTTATATAATTGAAACATCACGCAGGTTGTGCGTTGAATCGATCAATTGGTAAATCCAACCTTTGGTTGTTGATTGAAATTGATTGATCCTTGAACATTGGTCTTTGGTACAGTTCAAGTTATTTCTCTTATATTCAATCGGGTTCGCTAATTCCTATTTGTTTGATTGTGGATTAAATTGAGAATTTGAGATGCGAAATCTTGGATATATTTCCATTGGTTGAGTCTTGTCTGCCTAGTTAATTCTCTTGGATTTATATTGGAGTTATTCCATACAGAGTGCTAAGCGAAATATTGGGTGTGGTTGTTAGACCCCTGATTTTTTAATTGGTATCAGAGTAGGAAAACACGTTTAAGACCTCATAAGTCTGTGTTTGTAGCGATCTGACTCTATGGATAGAGGTGCTATCTATATAAACATACCACCAGTCTTCGATGACTTGAATTACTCATGGTGGAAAATTGCTATGCATGCTTTTATTCAAGCTCGTGATTTTCAAACATGGGTACGTGTTGTTAATGTCTATAATCCTCTCGTTGTTACGTAGAAGCTATCAACTTTCAAAGGATATCGATGATTATGATGTTGTCGAGATTCTTGCTACAAAGCAAAATTCTGACGGATTGAATGCAATCATTCATGCCATTACCCCAGATCTTCAGCACCATGTAACTACATGTACTAAGTCTAAAGATGCCTGGGATATCTTAGAAACCGTATTTGAAGGGAATACTCTGATAAAAGAAGCTAGGCTTCAAAACCTAAATTTTGAAAACCTCGTAAGGAAGATGAAGATTCATTTGATGAGTTTAATCACAAAGTGTCTGAAATTGTTAATGCATCTTTTGCGTTGGGTAAGACTATTCCTGAAAAGGACATTGTGATGAAAATTCTCAGATCCTTGTCATCTAGATACGATTCTAAGAAACATACCATCGTTGAAGGAAATAACCTCAACACACTTTCCAGGAATACTCTTATTGAAAAGCTAAAGATTTTTGATCTTGAACTGAACCAAAGAGAAAAACGTCACTTGTTAGTCAATCCGAATGCTACATCTGATAAAAAATCTCGATGTTCTAAAATAATTGATACAAGGGATGATAATTGCTTTAATTCAACTCTGTCACTGTTTGTTCAACAGTTAAAGAAAACAGTTAGACAGTAAAAGAAAGTCTCAAAAGAAAGTACATTCAATCAATAAAAAGGATAAAAAGGTTCAGAAAAAGTATGATAATGGAACCTATTCCAAGTGCTACAAAAGTGTCCATGATACCTTCAAAAATTCTAATGAAGAGGTGAGTGAGATAATAAAGCATGGATGGCAATTCTTGACTATTGTCCTTAGAAAGACGTCTGTGAAAGTTCTCTTAACTACTTTGCTGATAATCACAATTGTCCTTCTAACAGCTCTGATTATTCCATAATATACAATCCTACTTCTCCAAAAGAGTTTCAACTGGAAAAGGAAGCCTTGATTAAAAGGATTGAAATTCTGGAATGTCAACTGCATGATTTAAGGCAAGAAATTATTGTCTCTCGAAATTGTGATCCTAATAAGAAATGTCGAACTTCTTCGATATTCCCTTTTAAGAATTATCAGCAAGTGACTCTTGATTCTATGTCATTCTCAAATCAGTATGACAGAGAGGATGAGATAGAATAACACATGGACATTCAAATTGTTTGTCACTCGTGTGTGAAAATCAGGATCATCTGGAAATGTATTGCACTAAGGATCAATAAATTTTCTTTTCTCGGTAAACCTTGTCTTGAGAAGAAGAAAAGGAAATCTCCCAAGAAACCTCATTCAAAAGAGATTTCAAAGCCATTCATAGTTTGCGAAAATCGATAAACAAGGTATTCGGAACTAGGCTGGAAACAAAGGTTGTTTTATGTTTCTCTTCATCCACAAAGGAAAATCAGAAACAAGAAATGACAAATACTTCATCCCCTCGTAAAAACCACCTTTCCTATTTTGGATTGGAGATGTTACAATCTGTAATAAGGTTTAAGATTGTTCTTGTATTTCCATTGAGCAAGAACCATAATCTTCAAGAGGGTTGTGATGAAATATCTCTGTTGTTTTCCTTTTTGTTTATTTTCTTTGCATAATCTTTTATTGTGTGATGTGTCCGTTTAAAATTGCAAGAGTGAAGCTTCACTCAGCTGGGGACTTACACAATTGGCGCATGAGGATGAGCCAACTGATGCCAAACCAACTATTTTTCCCAACCAACGTCCCTTCCCTATATATGTCTTATTCGCATTTCTACAAATAGGATTAGGGGAGGAAAAATCATTCATCAACTCCCCGAGGCCGGATCTTGCCGAGGCCTAGCCCAAATGAAGCTTCATTATGACCGAGGGACTTCCAACTTGTAAGAATGAAGCTTCATCGTGCTAGGCCGGATCGCAACTTGGAGGAATGAAGCTTCACTCGCTTGGCCAAACTTGCAAATTGCAAGATGAGGCTTCACGTGCTTGGCCAAACCTGCAAATTGCAAGAGTGAAGCTTCACTCAGCTGGGGACTTACACAATTGGCGCATGAGGATGAGCCAATTGATGCCAAACCAACTATTTTTCCCAACCAACGTCCCTTCCCTATATATGTCTTATTCGCATTTCTACAAATAGGATTAGGGGGGAAAAATCATTCATCAACTCCCCGAGGCCGGATCTTGCCGAGGCCTAGCCCAAATGAAGCTTCATTATGACCGAGGGACTTCCAACTTGTAAGAATGAAGCTTCATCGTGCTAGGCCGGATCGCAACTTGGAGGAATGAAGCTTCACTCGCTTGGCCAAACTTGCAAATTGCAAGATGAGGCTTCACGTGCTTGGCCAAACCTGCAAATTGCAAGAGTGAAGCTTCACTCAGCTGGGGACTTACACAATTGGCGCATGAGGATGAGCCAATTGATGCCAAACCAACTATTTTTCCCAACCAACGTCCCTTCCCTATATATGTCTTATTCGCATTTCTACAAATAGGATTAGGGGAGGAAAAATCATTCATCAACTCCCCGAGGCCGGATCTTGCCGAGGCCTAGCCCAAATGAAGCTTCATTATGACCGAGGGACTTCCAACTTGTAAGAATGAAGCTTCATCGTGCTAGGCCGGATCGCAACTTGGAGGAATGAAGCTTCACTCGCTTGGCCAAACTTGCAAATTGCAAGATGAGGCTTCACGTGCTTGGCCAAACCTGCAAATTGCAAGAGTGAAGCTTCACTCAGCTGGGGACTTACACAATTGGCGCATGAGGATGAGCCAATTGATGCCAAACCAACTATTTTTCCCAACCAACGTCCCTTCCCTATATATGTCTTATTCGCATTTCTACAAATAGGATTAGGGGGGAAAAATCATTCATCAACTCCCCGAGGCCGGATCTTGCCGAGGCCTAGCCCAAATGAAGCTTCATTATGACCGAGGGACTTCCAACTTGTAAGAATGAAGCTTCATCGTGCTAGGCCGGATCGCAACTTGGAGGAATGAAGCTTCACTCGCTTGGCCAAACTTGCAAATTGCAAGATGAGGCTTCACGTGCTTGGCAAAACCTGCAAATTGCAAGAGTGAAGCTTCACTCAGCTGGGGACTTACACAATTGGCGCATGAGGATGAGCCAACTGATGCCAAACCAACTATTTTTCCCAACCAACGTCCCTTCCCTATATATGTCTTATTCGCATTTCTACAAATAGGATTAGGGGAGGAAAAATCATTCATCAACTCCCCGAGGCCGGATCCGGCCATCTTGGCTGTACATGGACATGGCAAGCTAGCATATCACGGCCTTCTTGGCTGAGCGCTCGACCCTCCAAGCTTGCAGCTTGCATATCACGGCCGTCTTGGCCGAGCGCTCGTTCCGGCAAGCTCCCAGCTTTCAAGCCCGGCCATGATGGCTGAGCTTCGTCCAGGCCTGCTTGCAGCGTCCAGCCATGATGGCTGAGCATTCGATCCGTCAAGTGTCTAGTGTTGCATTTCGAGTATGACCAAGCAATTTTTGGCTTCAAAATTGGTCCAAATGTGTTGCCATGGGCTTCCAACGAGTTTTGGGACATATCTTGTTTTTGGACTTCCAACCAACTCCCCTCCCTATATATGTCTTATTCGCATTTCTACAAGTAG
Source organism: Papaver armeniacum (assembly GCA_023531295.1). Classification (NCBI taxonomy): domain Eukaryota; kingdom Viridiplantae; phylum Streptophyta; class Magnoliopsida; order Ranunculales; family Papaveraceae; genus Papaver; species Papaver armeniacum. Next base: position 11,199 of record JAJJWW010014012.1, on the reverse strand, counting down.
GATTAGGGGAGGAAAAAACATTCATCAACTCCCCGAGGCCGGATCCGGCCATCTTGGCTGTACATGGACATGGCAAGCTAGCATATCACGGCCTTCTTGGCTGAGCGCTCGACCCTCCAAGCTTGCAGCTTGCATATCACGGCCGTCTTGGCCGAGCGCTCGATCCGGCAAGCTCGCAGCTTTCAAGCCCGGCCATGATGGCTGAGCTTCGTCCAGGCCTGCTTGCAGCGTCCAGCCATGATGGCTGAGCATTCGATCCGTCAAGTGTCTAGTGTTGCATTTCGAGTATGACCAAGCAATTTTTGGCTTCAAAATTGGTCCAAATGTGTTGCCATGGGCTTCCAACGAGTTTTGGGACATATCTTGTTTTTGGACTTCCAACCAACTCCCCCCCTATATATGTCTTATTCGCATTTCTACAAGTAGGATTAGGGGAGGAAAAAACATTCATCAACTCCCCGAGGCCGGATCCGGCCATCTTGGCTGTACATGGACATGGCAAGCTAGCATATCACGGCCTTCTTGGCTGAGCGCTCGACCCTCCAAGCTTGCAGCTTGCATATCACGGCCGTCTTGGCCGAGCGCTCGATCCGGCAAGCTCCCAGCTTTCAAGCCCGGCCATGATGGCTGAGCTTCGTCCAGGCCTGCTTGCAGCGTCCAGCCATGATGGCTGAGCATTCGATCCGTCAAGTGTCTAGTGTTGCATTTCGAGTATGACCAAGCAATTTTTGGCTTCAAAATTGGTCCAAATGTGTTGCCATGGGCTTCCAACGAGTTTTGGGACATATCTTGTTTTTGGACTTCCAACCAACTCCCTCTCCCTATATATGTCTTATTCGCATTTCTACAAGTAGGATTAGGGGAGGAAAAAACATTCATCAACTCCCCGAGGCCGGATCCGGCCATCTTGGCTGTACATGGACATGGCAAGCTAGCATATCACGGCCTTCTTGGCTGAGCGCTCGACCCTCCAAGCTTGCAGCTTGCATATCACGGCCGTCTTGGCCGAGCGCTCGATCCGGCAAGCTCCCAGCTTTCAAGCCCGGCCATGATGGCTGAGCTTCGTCCAGGCCTGCTTGCAGCGTCCAGCCATGATGGCTGAGCATTCGATCCGTCAAGTGTCTAGTGTTGCATTTCGAGTATGACCAAGCAATTTTTGGCTTCAAAATTGGTCCAAATGTGTTGCCATGGGCTTCCAA